>PVKA01010113.1:35401-65679 GCA_004027165.1 Ctenomys sociabilis | reverse complement strand
TATTGTCGTTCCCTGGTAGATGGAATTCCTTAAGGATTAGAGCACATGCAGTGCAGTGTTTTCCGTGTCTCTAGATGAGGGTAGCAAAGGCTGGGGTTCTATGCGTGTTTGTTACATGTCAAACAGAAAGTGTGAGACCTGTCACTCATCAAGGAAGGGAGAATTGGATTAAAGAACAGGGACTGGGGTTGGGGGTGGAGCTCAGTGGTAGAGCCCATACTTAGGCCTGGGCTCAATCCTGTTTGGAAGGGGCAAAAGAAAGGAAAGGAAAGGGTGCTGAGGAGAATCACAAAGCTGTAGCTGCAGGGGCTGTGGGGCAGCTGAGCAGCAGGCTCACACTCAACTAAGATGCTCACTGGCTTTGCCCTTGTCCATCAGCCAGGAAGGATGTAGGTATGAGGAGAAAACCACCATGGTTTCCAAGAGCCTGGATGAAGCCTCAACTGCAAACTCATCTAGGACTCACGTCACCAGAACATTGTTGCGTCCCTGGTTGCAACTCTGAGTCTGCCATGGCTGAATCAAAAAAGCAGGTGGAGGGCTGGGGAGATAGCTTGGTGGCATAAGCGCCTGTCTGACAAACACAAGGTCCCAAGTTTGATCCCCAGTACTGTATGCCCTGCTGGCCCAGGAACCCCAGGTGTGCTGTGCTGCTGACTGAAACTGGGCACTGGGCATGGTGGCACATGCCTGTAATCCCAGCCCTGGGGAGGCTGAGACAGGAGGATCACTATGAATCTGAGCTGCATAGGAGACCCTGTATAAAAAAGGAAGAAAGAAAGTAGATAAACACCAATTTTTGCAGAAATTATGCTTACATGAAAGATGCCGAGAAGAAAAAAGCTGGTATCTTTCACAGCAAAGTGATTTTGAGATTTCAAGAGTTTATTTGGGTTGAGTTCTGTGGACCCATGTCATTGGCCTGTGTTTCTGCACACTGAAGCCCAAATATGTGGGCTAACGGACAGTGACTCTTGATAAACAGCTAACAAAGACTATTAAGGGGGAAAGATGCTCTTGGTGCTAAGGTCTCATTATCCTCTTCCTTCTGTCTCTCTGGGGGCAGATCTGCATGCCATCGCCCCACCTCTGCCCCGGAACCTATCCCCAGCTGCTGCTGATGCCTCCCTTCTATGGATGAGGTGAACAAGGGGATGGGTACCCAATCTGTCCTGCCCCTGGGCTTCAGGTTCCCAAAAGGAGGCTCCTCCCATCTTTGGTTACCATGGAAAGCAACCCCATTAGCAGAGTGGAGAAGAATATTCCAGGGCTCCTGGATATTATCTTCCTGATCTTCTTCAAAACCTGCCCTGCTCGAGAAGATCATGTCTTCTCTGATGGACAGAACATATCAATCGAGGTAGCAGATGTAGGCGAAGCCTGGCACCAACACTGGCATGGGATTTAAACTACAGTGAGGGGACTGGCCAGATAGCTCAGTAGATTAAAGCACCTGCTTAGGCAGGTGCAGGGACCAGGGTTCGATTCCCATCATGCTGTGCCAGCCCTGTCTCTGGGCTCAATCTTGTTTGGATTGAGCTGAGATGGTGATTGAGACTGGGCATGGTGGTGCATGCCTGTAATCCCAGCACTTGGGAGGCTGAAAACAGGAGGAACACTATGAGTCCAATCTGGGTAATGAGACCTTGTATGAACTAAATTTATTTTTATTTTATTTAATTTTGAACCAAACCAGAACAACCAGATTTAGTTTAACATTTCTTGGGATCTACAGAGAAAGATGTCAAAGAAAAATCTAAGATATATACACACAAGGGTCTGCCCCCATGAACTCAAGATATCCTAAATAAAAAATGTAAGGACAGTTCATTCAACACAAAAGTTCTCTTCGTTTCTGGAAGATGTTTCCATCTCCCTTTCCACATTCTCTTCCTCTTGCAGCCACTTGGGCCTTCAGAATAGCAGCTTTCCCCCAGCCAGCTCCTGAGCCTTGGTTTTTACTTTTCATGCTCTTTAACATGGGCGCATTTTTCAGCATGTCAGGCAAAATCAGAAAGCGGATCTTGCTGCCCCGGATGTGCACCTGCTCCAGCTGTGCACTCGGCCGTCTCTGCAGGTGACTGATGTTGGACACCTGGCAGTCCATGTTGTCCTCCGCCTCAGTGAGCTTCCCCGATAGACTTCACCAGTGTTTGTCTCACATGGCGCAGTGCGGCCCTCGGCTCATGCAGGACTTCAGTCGGCACGCCAAGGGACATCTTGACAGGGAGGGAGTTCTCAGGTCCTTTCTTACCAGTTGTGGTCCTCGATTCCTCCTCCTTCTCTTCGGTGCAGGCAGCTAACAGGAGAGATATGATGGGGAAGGCATGCGAAGGCGAATGGTGGACCCCGCCTGTATGAGCTAAATTAAAAAAATAGAAATACAGTGATGTGCATTTGTGTCTCCCATTGTGATGTGCCCACACAAGCCAGCAGAAGCACTCTTAGAACAGCCGCTACCTTAATTGGTTCTTCACAGAAAGCCTGGAGGGGCCGGGCGTGGTGGCGCATGCCTGTAATCCCAGCACTGGGGAGGCTGAGGCAAGAGGATTGTTGTGAGTTCGAGACCAGCCTGAGCTACAAAGTAAGCTTAAGGTCAGCCTGAATTGCATAGTGAGACCCTGTCTCAAAAAGACAAAAAAAAAGAAAGAAAAAAAGAAAGCCTGGAGGGTCCTGTATAAATGATTAGGTGCCCTGGCCTACAAGGGCTTCTTTTATTCCTACTTACAGCTCATTGGCTGGAACTAGTCACATGGTCCCGTCCTACCACTAGAGCCTAGGAAGCGCAATCCTAACGGAACTTGGGTACTAGGGGGTCTACACCACACTAATGGTTGTGTAGGGGACAAACAAAGGAAAGTTCAAAATAGAGGGGTTGGGGAGAAAATGGAGGCTTCCAGAAGCTGGGCAAGTCTGCTGCCCTGGAGGTCTAACAGCTCCTTCTGTGGGCTGCAGGCTTGGGGCATGTAGAGGACAGAAGATGCCCATAGGGGCCCACAGTGCAGTCCCTGACCCTAAACACTTTCTGGCTGAGGCCTACCAAGCCCCGGCCAGCCTGTAAGCCCCCTACTGATGCCCAGAATTTATCACTCCTAAGCGTGGCCTCAATTTCCTTTCCCGTTTGCATGCAATCATATTTGTCACATGGTGAACTTCATCCTGTCCAGTGGCCTCTTGTCATTTTGGGCTAACAGCACCTGACGGCGAGGTCTGCGAATTCAGAGTCAGTCTCGGTTCTGTCTCTGTTCTTCATCACGTGGGGCTGGGCATTCACTGAACATTTCCTGGATCCTCATGATGTGTGCTCCCTGGGAACAGAACACCCATCCCCCGAGCCCCCTCTTCCCCTGAAAAGAAAGCAAAGGACAGGTTGGTTTAAGGATGAGAAAATATAATTCCTATTCTAGCCTATCAAGGTGTCTAATAAATGCTTAGGTCAAAGTAAATTGTCCTAGGGCCACAAAATGACACTGACTCCTTCCCTCATGACAGCATTACCCCTTTCTAAGGGTGGCTTCACAGCAGTGGCTCGGGCTGCTACCCTCAGTCTGTGCAGGCCAACAAGGCCTCCAGCCACACGTGGCTGCTGGGCATTTGAAATGTGGCTACGAGGCAGAGGAACTGATGAACCAAACTGAGATACCGTGCCAATGTGAGGCCTACGCTGGGATTTGAAGACTTTGCATAAAGGAAAGACTGTAATGTATCTGACTGATATTTTTTTCTATTGAAATCATAGTGTCTCAGATACGGGCACTAAGTAGCACCTATCAAAAGTAATCTTGCTGTGTCTTTTTACTTTTTAAAAATTTGGTTACTAGAAAATTTAAGAGTACACGTGGATCGCAGCAGATTTCTGTAGAGCAGCTCAGCTCCAGAAACCTCCCAGCAAGATCTGGCTTTCAATTTTTCACCAACAAAGCTGCAAATGATAACATTAAATCCAACCCTCCCTACAAAAAATTCTCTCAAAGTTGGCACTGAAGTTTGGAGTATTGAATCTTCGTTTCTCTGTCTTTTTTTGTTTGTTGTTTCTGCATTTCTCTGAAACTTGTGACTACTGTTAGGTCCAAGATCGGGCGCGGAAGGAAGGACACCAAGAGCCGAGGCCTTGTGGAAGTTCAGGATTTATTCCAGAGGCTGTGTCGACACAGGGCCACCAGGCAACTGGGCCACAGTGACCCCGAGCCTTAGATGATTTAGGATTATATAGCACTTCTGGCGGCAAAGCAGCAAGCAGGGTGACAGAAGCCAATCGCGTGTGTTAGCTGGGCTTACATTCGAACGGATAGGATGGCTCGTATTGGTCTTTGTAACAATTGGGTGGTGTGGGTCGTTAGGGAGGTTTGTTCTAGGAAGGGTCTTGTGGTCCCGGGAATTGTTGGTTTTGGTGGGGTTATCTTAAGAACATCTGCAAGCTGTGGGGCACGTAGGGACATCACATGGACATCACGCCCTGTAGGGTAGGGCAGTAACCATAGTAACCTTAACAATCTATTGTGACTCAGTAACAAGGTCTGTCTGATTCATGGAGTCTGTTTGACTCGGACCTTACAACTACAATCTGAATGGAAAGCATCTTTTTATTTCCTCTTCTGCTAAGGATTAAACCTAAGGTCGAAGCACACAAAGCACGTACCACCACTATCTACATTCCAAGCCCTAACAGTTTATTTATTCTATCAATGGGTCTCCAAGTCCCAACTAAATAGCAATTGCTGCGCTATATTTTACATAGACATGGATACACAGAAGCACGCGCGCGCGTGTACACACACACACACACACACTCCCCTAGAGGGACCAATTTTCCCAAGTGTAAAGCCACGTGCCTGATTGCTAGATTAAGCAACAGAAATTAATTATTACAGTAATTAGTTGGCCACTAAATATTTGGATGCTAGGCCTGACACAGCTGTCCTGGGAACCACCTTCCGCTTCCTGCATGCATTTGTACTGACAGAGAAGCTCATGCCGAAGTGTTTTTAAACTCCTGTCTCAGCCCACACAAGCCATGTGCACATGCTTGGGTCAGTAGGGACCGAACACCTTTTGCCACAGGGGAAAAGACAGCCAGCTGCCACACTCATCTCTCCAGGCCTGAAGTCAAATGCCAGAAGGTTAGATTCTTCGGTCTGCAGGGTGGCCAGCCAGTGGAGGGGGGACACATGCCCAGCGGGGTGATGGCAGTGAGTGGCTAACAAGCCAGGCTCATACAACACTGTCCCTGCAGGAAGGAAGAGAGCCGTCACCTGGGAATGCCAACCTTAGAGGAAGCCACGCCCAAGGGCCCACAGATCTCACTGGTTCCTTCTGAGCCATCACTTTTGTTTTCTCTCTTTATCGAATCCTGGGTATGTGGTTTTCCTGCACCTGCCTTCGTCCCTAAGGCCAAGACTGCTCAGGGTGGAGATGTGACTTCCCTTAGCAAGCCAAACCTCATTAAAGCCAAGGACTTCAGAAAGCAGCCCTAGCTGGGCGTGGTGGCGCAGGCCTGTAATCCCAGCACTCGGGAGGCTGAGGCAGGAGGATTGTTGTGAGTTCAAGACCAGCCTGAGCTACAAAGTGAGCTCGAGGCCAGCCTGAACTGCATAGTGAGACCCTGTCTCAAAAAGACAAAAAAAAAAAAAAAAAAGAAAGCAGCCCTGCCCTATGGGTCTTGTCCAGAAAGAAAACAAGAAACCCCTCCTGCTTGCTGCTTTCTGCTCCTTGTCTTTCTGCCTCAGGCCCAGTCTCCCCATAAGAAGTGCATAATGGTTAATGGAGCCGGAGCTGGCCTGGAGGGAGATTTACTGGAGGGAAACATTCCAGCCACCTCTCATTTACACCTTTTGATCTCAAACCACCAGACTGTGTGTGCAACTTTTTTTGCACTTGTTTTTCATGAGTACTCAAAGTTAAGCCACCACTTTAGGACATATAGGGTCACCAAGTAATTCTCCCTGACACAATCTCATTGTTCCTGCTTTAAAACTGTCAGTGCAGCTCAGAAAATCGTCAGGCCACATGTCAGAGAGCATTAAAGGCAGTGGTTTTAATAAAAGACAAATGAGAAATTCCATTGTGCCTAGATGTCTAAAAGGCTGGCCTAACCGTCTGGAGCTTTCATTCTGTGGGTCAGAACCACAACTATTTCCACCTTCCTCAAAACACCGAGTTACCCAAACAAATAAATGAACCTAAAGGTTACAAATTTACTCCAAACGATTCCTGTTCCTCTTAAAACATGCCATCATCTATTAATAAGGAGAAATCAATACTAATAGTAACAGCACATCCACTACATTTTTATCAGATCCTATGTTAAGTGTTTTAGAATATTTTATTGAATGCTTGCATATTCATTCAAAGGCTATTTCTTGATTGTTTACAGTCCTGATAAATCCTGCCTCTTGGGGCAGCCCTTTCAATCTGTAACCATGGAAATATTTGGGGTGGGCCTGAGGGTCTGAGCCAGGCCCACCCCACCCACCTCTGCCTCCAGCTGAGCTGGGAGGAGCAGCTGTCCACTGACAGCATCCTCTGAGTCAGGGAGTGGTGAAAGCCTCACACCCCAGGCAGAACCATCTTGGAAGAGCAGGAAATGCACTTCGGAGGAAGGGCAGGAGGTGGGAGACAGAGTCAGGCCCTTTACACGCCACGCTGCCAATTCTGAGGCACAGTCACACCGTTCCTTTATGACTCCTCACTCGGAGAGAAGCCTGCACAGCTGGCAGGGTTCGACAGTACCCTTTTCATGGGTTTTGCTCCTTCTCTGTCTCACTCTCACTGTTGCTTCCCTTTTGCTTCCTGGAGCACCTCCCAAACAAACTACTCAGATTCACATCCTGGTCTCAGACTCTTCTTTACGGGAGCTCAAACTGAATTATAGCTGTAGACACAGAGGTTCATGGCAGTGCCAAGAGTCGATGTCAGTGTGTGGGACTGCGAAGCCCATGGGCACATGTCTAGGTGCTGCTGTCACTCACTGCCACATGCTCTGCTGCTGCCCCGAGAGAGGACTAAAATGTATGCTGAGAAGCTGCTACCCCTACCCATTCCTTTCCAGCCAGCTCATTCCACCACTAGGCTTTTCTGGTTCTTATCCAGTCCTTCGTTGCACCCACGAGCCTTTCTGTGTGTGCATTTCCTCATCAGCAAACATTTATTCATCCATGTGCAGAGGCTGGACACTGCGCCGGGGGCTGGGACACAGCTCCAGCACAACAGATGTCACCCTTTGTTCACAGAGCTCCTGGCCTAGGACTGGCGGGCCCTGCATGGGGTAGGAGGTGGCAGGGTGCTGTGGGAGCACGGCATGGTCACCTTCCCGGGCGCACTGTCCTTGGCAGGAAGTAGAACAGGATGCTGCCCTGTCCACGGCAGGCATCTGCGCTGGGTCCTCTGCTCGTCACGTCCGTCAGCCTGCCTCAGAGCAGCTTCCGCTAGCAGAATGGAGGCCACATCCCTGGTTCAGGCAAATGAGAAGACAGTGCAATCTGCCTTCCCTTTGTTGTAGGCAGCTGAGTTAGATAGAAATATTCTAGGCAGTCAGACAGGGCCAGACCCTCAAGGAGATAAGATGGAAGGCAAGGTGACCTTGCAACTTGGAAGAAACAGTCACTCCCTATGGGCCACACCTCAAGACCAAGATGAAAAGGAAACACAGCTACATACTTCCCTAGGGATGGGCATCGAGGATTGATATTCTAAATAAGTATCAATCACCTTGAAAGAGCCCTATTGAGTCACTAGCCCTACTCTCAACAGGAAGAGACCTTGCCCCACATTCATGCCCGCTTGCTATGTGAGTCACCTCCCTATTTGTTCTTGAACTTAATCAATTTTACCTGAGCAATGGTGCTTGTAATCCCATTGGTTGACCATAGTTTTGTCCCACCTCTTGACCACCTAAGGGAGTTCCTTAGCCTCACGTGATTTTGCCCTATAGGGCAAAACCTGAAAGAACCTCTGGGCCAACCCGCCTGGGTCTCCCTTCTGTCCCTCTCCCACAGAAGCTTTCCTATCCAATAAAGTTTCCTCCTCAACCTCCGTTTGTTGCTAAAATTCATTCTTCAGTTTTAGAGAATATGAACTCATCCAGGTCAGGTCGGGAATTTTAATATCCCATATCATCTTGGGGGAAACGGACTCAGACTTCTGCAGGGTGTCTTTAGAGGCAATCATGACTGAATTCTTGAGCCTACCCTCTTTGGAGGACTCTGCTGGACTTTGCCCCCTGTAGCACCCCTGAAAGCCAGTTCTCTAACCATCCCTCCACCCGTGTGGCTGCAGTAGGGAGCCAAAAGCAATACTATATTCCATTTTCTCTTGTGTTGCAATGGATACCCGAGGTAGTAATTTACATACCCAATTAGTGGGAACAAGTCTGAGGACTCTGTCTACTAAAAAAAAAAAAAAAAAAGGAATAAATAAATAAATAAAAGGCTCATGAAACTGCTGGGCTTCTGTGCTTTCTTAGATCTCAGATGGGTCCCTGGCAAGGCAACACACTGTCTGGCAATTAGGTTGCTGTGGCAGGCTGGCGTGGCTCAGAGCAGCCCCACAAGCACAGAAATGTGACCTATTTTTATCCGATTTTCCCAGCAGCGTGAATGGATGCTCGAAGCTTGCCTCCCTTCCCTCTGACCTATTCAGCAATCCTTTGGAGTTTTTCTTTTTTAAATTATATTTAGGGAAGTGGAATTCTGGACACTTATTCCTGGCAGGCTCAGAAAGACAAACCTCAGATTCCAGGGAACTAAAGCTATGACCTCGGACTGTCCTCTCTGGCCCTCAGCTGTGGTCAATCCGGCTTTCCCTTCACTCTCTCCCCTGCATAGTGAAACCAAATCCGCAGAGCTTATCTCCCTCATAGGATCAGCAAGGGGTAGAACTCATCTTTAATCTCTGAAAGCTCCTTCCACTCTCCTGTGCATCCACCCACCCGTCCGTCCGTCCGTCCGTCCGTCCGTCCATCCATCCGTCCATCCACCTGCTTTCTTCCCCTTTATTAGTCAGCAGCACTCATGCTCTGGGCCAGGAAATGTGCTGGGGGCTGTGCTAAGTCCAAATAAGAAAGTTCCAGACCTCATGGGCCTTATAGGCAAGAGGGGAATAGGTGTCACATGTGTAATGGTATAAATGATTGCTCAGAATAGGGATAGGTACCCCAAAGGAGGGCCTAAAGTCCTAGGTGAAGGCCCTGAGGAGGTGACACTCAAGCTGAGAGATGGCACCTGTCAGCAAAGTAGAGAGGGACGGTGTGAGTTTAGGAGACCAGAATCTCCTTGAGGGTCTGAGGCAGAGAAATTCCCCCTCTGGGGGGCCACATGAAGGCACAGGTATGGGTAAAGGGTCAGAGAAAAGGGAGTGGTGGGGACAGCTGGCATGGAGAGGGATGCTGCGGCTCCTTTGTGCAGGATTTTAGGAACCAGGGAGGCCCTGGGGGACTTCTGTGCTCTAGAACTTGCTGACCTTCCTTCTCTGTCTGTAGCGGGGAATCATAACTCTGGCCCTGGGTTGTCTCAGTACCCAAGAGAGACCAATATATATTTTAATAGACTTGCTGTTGTTACGGTACCAGGGATCAAACTCAAGACCTTACACTTGCCAGGCAGATGCTTATGCCCCTGAACTATCTCCCCAGCCCCTGAACATACATTTTAACAACACTAGCACAACAAACAGCCTTGGACCTGGGTGTAGAGAGACCAGGCTTCACATCACATGCGTGATGGTGAAATCACATCTATTTAAAGGATCTCTGCCCTGGATGCTGTTTGCAGAGGAGACCCTAGAGCTGAGGGTGGACAGAAGCAGGGGAGGTGGAGAGAAGACCCAAGGAGGCCATCAGAAGGCCAGTATACCTTCCCCCCTCCAGAAGAAGGACATGGTGGCTGGGGCCAGAATGGAGATGGTGAGAAAAGAACTAGGTCGTCTCAGGATATACCATGGACCAGGAATGTGGAGGCGATGTGGTGCCCTGTGACACCTGTGGGGTCACTGGCATGTGCCCGGCGCCCAGTACCAGGGCTGGGCCCGGTCCCCAGCAGAAGCTTCCTCCCTTCGATCCAACATTGCATGAAAGACGACAAGGTCAGAGGCAGACAGAGGCTTTCTCTTTCACCCGTGAGTCCTCCCATCTCTCGTGATGCTGTCAGGTGTAGGCAATGACTCCAGCTCTCTCATTGTCTTTGCAAGACTGTGTGACTGAAGATTAAACTAGCCGACATTCTGGGCCTCCCTCCCTTCTCTGTATGCCCATAGCACTTACCCACCTACTAGGTGTGTAGCCATGTTCAGTTTGTACTCAGGGATTCGGTTGTCACCCAACCATCAAGGGGACAGTGGAAGTCAGATGCACTCTTGCCTCCATTTCATGGTTATTTCTCCTCAGCTATGAGACACCCTAAACAAAGAAAGGGAAAGGGGGGAGAGAGCAAGTTCTGTGGACCTTAAGAGACTTGAGAAGTTGGAAAAACCACACCATCAATTCAGTCCCTGAATGCAGGAATGACCAATACCACTGAAGGGTTCACAGGCTTAGCTTTCTTCAGAGGGAGCACTATCTTTTCTTCTTGCCTTGTTGCCATGGATACCAGCTCTCCTGTTCTGTGCTCATGGAAGACATCACCAATCAATCATGAGGCTTTTCCTCCAACTCAACCTTCAGGAACACTCCAAATGCAGTATTTTAGGCTCCTCAATAACCTATAGTTGGCACAGATATTTGTGCCCCTGTTCTTTTTTTTAAATATACTTTATTTATTTAATACAGAATCTTGCTGTATCAGTTCAGACTCACAATCATTGACATGCCCAGGGTTCTGGGGCCAGCAGCATGTGGTACTGGGGATTGAGCTTGGGCCCTTGTGCTTGCCAGGTAGGCGCTTAGACCACTGAACTGTCTCCTCAGTCCTGTGCCCCTATTCTTAACACTAAACAAAGTAGTCAACCTCAGGAAACTGTGATTGAGGACTCAAGATTTTCAGTATGAAAACTTCTACTTATCCTTAGGAGGTGGTTGTTAACCCTCCTGTGTAGGCTTCCACGGCTCCTGATGTTCGCATCCCACTCCAGGGCCTCTTCTAGCTTGGTTTGCCAGACAACAGATTCTTTTTACATTTACTTGAACTCTCTTCTGCCTGCTTTTCACAGAAAAAAGGAAGAGTGGAAAGGGAAAGAACCATAGAACTCCAAAGAACTTGGAGTTCAGAACTTCGTGGCCTTCCTAATCTGTCTGTCTTGGGAATCATAACCCCGGCCCTGGGTTGTCTCTGTACCCAGGAAAGATGGATATACAGTTTAACAGACTTTTGTTGTTACCAGTGATCAAACTCGGGACCTTGAGCTTGCCAGGCAGATGCTTATGCCTCTGTGTTGGGGACCACTTGAGTAGCTCTCCTTGAAAGAAAAGCGACTGCCTCCATTTTGACTGAGTCTGATCCTATTTCCTCATATTGTTATGTACAGAGCTGGCTAGGACTTCTGTTTATCCTTCAATTGGCCTTAAGCAGTGTGTATTGGTCTAGCTGAGGTGCTGGTGATAGTCTTTGAAGGTGGCATGTGTGTTTCCCTGGTAAGCCTGCTGCTCCTTAACATGAGCCGGGTGGAGACAGGATGGTAGAGCTAATGCTCCGCACTGCCAGCTGGGATCGAGCCTCGAGATAGAGGCTATGACTTCCTGGGGCTTGAAAGACCACATCAAAGCTGAAGCCCTAGACTTCCCAAAACATTAAATACTATATAATGCAGACTACTCTCTCTGCATATCCTCTCTGCATATGGCAGAGGTAAATGTAGGCCACCCACCTAGCTCAGCTCACAGTAGCCACCTACTTCCCACAATTCTCAATCCTCAAGCCACTCCCTCACTGAATAAAAACCGGGTGAGGCCCTGGGTCGCTCCTTTGGCTCCGGAAAGCCATGTCATGGCAGGACTTAGAGCCCCTCGACTCCCCGATGATTAAAAATATAATTTAGTGTCCTCATTTTTGCTGTGGGCTGCATGGAAAGTGGTAGATTGGAATCAACTTGATGGGATTCCAATAACGTAACTTTGGGATTACAAATATTGGTTTCTTAGACTGAGATGAGGACCAGGAAGTGTCTCCTACACCTCTGAACTATCTCCCGGCCCCTGACTATACATTTTAACAACAGTAGCACAACAAGCCACCTTGCATCTGGGTGTGGAGAGATCAGGGGACTGCACACTCCAGCCCCAACGCAGGGCCAGTCTGTGGCTTCTCAGTGCAACTGAAGTAGGTTGTCTGCTTGGTCTTCTCTTCTGTTCTCTTGCCCCACTGCAAACAGACAGGACAGGCTGGAGTCAGAAGCAATTACAAACGAACGCAAAAACGATTTCTCAAATCAGACACTGAATCAAGAATGGAAGTGTGGTTTTTCTGTCATCAGTCCTCTGGGAAGGATACTGTCTGGCCCCCAAATCCCCACCAGGTCGGCTTCCCTGGCCCCGCCAGGCCCAGACACACTGAGCCTGGCTCTGGGCGCCTGCGTACACGAGGGGGCGCAAGCAGGCTTGCAAAGCGGGGTGGCCCCAAGAATTCCTCAGGGCGGAAAAGACGGGAGCCAGGAGCCACTCTCCTTTGAAAAGTGCAGCCAGTGCAGGGTGTTTTGGAATGGGTCTGAAACGGAGAATAACATCCTCGATAATTGCTTTAAGCTGTCTTCTGGTTTTATTTTCAGCTCAGACTTGGCCCCCAGACCGGGGCGCGGGGAGCTTACGCAAGGCGCCGGGCTGCTCCGGGCCCTGGCAGCGAGCGCTCCGCCCGCGCGGTGAGTCAACACCTGGGAGGCGGCGGCCAGCGCGGCGGGTCGCGGGCCGAGGTCCCGGCCAGCACACAGACGCCACTGTTCGGCCCCTGTCCGAGCCAGGCCGGCAGGAGCCGGTCAGCCCGTGGGCAGCGCCCCTCGCTGGCCCTTCCCGAACTTCCCTGCGGGCCTCGGGGGAAATGGGGTCGTGCGCTCCGTCTGCCCCGGAATAGCAAGGGCTCAAGTCACAGCGCTGACTTCTGCGCCACTGGCCTACTTTTTGGGAAGGGTGGAAGAAAGCCAGCGGGAGGTGGAACTTTCTCCTCTCTTTCTGAACCATAAGAGAAGCTTGTTCTCCCGGGCTAGGAAGCTGCACGCGGATGGTGCCCAGAGTCCCCCAGTCTACCCAGGGGAAGGCAGCGCAGGGTTTTTATTGCCAAATATTTCTTTCCCTAGGAGAACAACGCATTGGAACCGCTGAGTGGATATTGGACTTAGTCCAGGCATAAACCATCTTAATGAACGCTAATAGAGAACTGCAATTATTGTTGACTTCAAAAAGCAAACACGGACTTTAGACAGTGATCCCTATCAGCCTGTGTGGTCACGACCCATGCGGGGCGCGGCTTTTGCGTTGCTTAGCAATGGAAAATGAACTGTTTCTGCCTCTTATCACTGGAGGTAGAGGTAGAACAATGAGCTTTATTGGACTGAATAGGTATAAAATTAGTTTATCCTTTCTTGCTTGGAGAAGGCCTTTGGCACAAAGAGAATCGCTTGGACCAGGTTCCTTTCACGGGTTACGGGGTGCTTTTCCCTTTTTGTTATCTCAGTAAATCCTAACAGCTTTGTATTTTTCTCCTCAGATAAAAGTTTGAACTTTTGCCATCAGTGTCCCTCCAAAATGACAATAGAGAAAATATATACAAATATTGACCAGCATTGGAAACTAGAACGAGGGGGCCGGGGAGATGGCTCAGTAGAATAAGCGCTTCCCTGGCAAGCACAAGGCCCTGAGTTCAATCCCCGGTTCCGTAAAAAAAAAAAAAAAAAAAAAAAAAGTGTATGTTGGTCTTATAGGTCAAAAATAGAAAGAAAAATGGCTGCAAACAATTTGTGGTGCACAAAATATCAAAACTTTAAATAAAGACGGGATCGGTAGGAATGATTATTTTCTTCCTTTGGCCTCCGGCTCCAATATGGCACCGGATGGCACAGCCAGGTGCATTTACAAGATGGAAGGCTTGCACAGGTAGCTGCTCCTTCCTCAGGACAGCATGGATATTCACAAGCAAAGGAGTCCTAGAGCTAAGCAGAGGGAGTTCTGTATTCTGTGGAAGAAGTCGCTGAGGTGGCTGTGCAAACCTCTTTCAAGACAGTGAGGAGGGGGCAAGCCAGATAGCTCAGTGAATTAAAGTGCCTGTTTAGGCAAACTCAGAGACTGAGTGTGGCTGCCCTGCCCCCAGGGCATGCAAAGACGGTGTGGTGGCAGGCGCCTGTAACTCCAGCTCTTGGGAGGCTGAAAACAGGCGGATCCCTAGGAGTCCGATCTGTGTAGTGAGACCCTGTAGACGCTGCACTAAATATATTAAAGAAAAGACAATGAGGAGGTAAATGGCTTGGAGAAGGGAGACTACTTTGCTTCCAGGGCAGTGACACAGGAAGTACTGAAGTACAGAATGTACTAATAATCTGGGGTTTTGCTAACACATTTAATCAGCTAGAAATTGCCCAGTGTATTATTCTCAAAACAACAGGATAGACCTGGAGCTGGCAGCTTGTGGCAGAAACATCTCTTTTTAAAATAGTCTTCACAGCATCTTCCATTTGCTGAGAAATGTGGGGTGAAACCACATGGAACTGACAATGCTGAACCATTTTGAACCTGCAAAACCAACATGTAGCCCACTGCTTGGTCAATGTAGAAAGCTAACTGACCCATATGTCCATGTCCTAATCCATAGAGTCTGTGAATATAATCTGGTGTTGTAGAAAGACTGTAGATGAAAATAAATTAAGGATATTTTTTGTTGTTGTTGAACCAGGGATTGGACTCAGGCCCCTGCACTTGCGCTTATTCCACTGAGCCATCTCCCCAGCCCTAAATTAAGGATATTTGAGATCAAGACATCATCCTAGACTTCCAGCTAGGCCTAATCATTAGTAAATGTTGTCATATAAAAGGAAGACAATGTTAAAACAGAAGCATAGAAAGATTTGAGGATGCCATACTGCTGGCTTTGAAGTTGGAGGAAGCAACCCTAAGCCGAGGATTGTTGGCAGCTTCTGCTAGCTAGAAGAGACAGCAGAACTTGCGTGAGGTTCTGGGTGGGCATGAATTGGGGGGATGCTCTTCACCCCACTACAGACACTAAGGTGGGAAAAATAACTCTCTAAAAGACACGGAGTATAAAAGGTGGGAGCAAGGTTCTTCAAGCCCCAAGCACAGGCTCTCCATTACCACCTTCACTGACTCAACATTGTCTCCATTTGTGGAATTGAATCAGAGTTTTATTACCTTCAAGTTGCTGGGCACAAGCATCCTAACAGCATGTCAGGGACTGCGGTCTTACACATCTCATTCCTGCTGTTGTAGGCCCTTCAGGCATTAATTTTTTCACACTCTTTTCCAGATCCTTGAGATCCATCCTCTAAAGCTGACCTGGTGGCTTAGCAGGCTAGGGGCCAAGTGTCTATCTCCTACTCTCCCAAACGGAACAACAACAACACCCGACAACACTATCCCATCTCTCCTATTGGGCCAATTCATTATTCCTTGCATTCTCCTAAAAATTCAAGTCCCATTTGGTTTTCTGATTCCTTCAATACATTTTGCCTGGTGTGTGTGTGTGTGTGTGTGTGTGTGTGTGTGTGTGTGTTCCTTTCCCACAGAAAATTCTGTGCAACTCAACAGAGCATCCTTTTCTTATTCTAGTAGTGCCACTAATGTCCAATATACTAAAAAAAGAAACAAAATCCACAAGCTTCTGTCCAGGACTAGTTCTCCTCTGTTTATTGCCAGTCTTTGTAGCAGCCAAATGGAACCAGAGCCTGGTGTAATCAGCTGGCCGACCTGCTGCTCTCCAGGCTTCCTGCTGCTTCTCTCCAGGCCTTTGCATCTGGTTTTCCCTTAGCCTGGAACTCTCTTTCCTTGTGGATTTTTGGGGTTCATTTGTTCACTCCTTTGAGGTCTACTCAAAGGACACCTTCACAGAGATCCTCCGGGACACCTTCATGGAGAATCTCTGCTGCTCCTTCCATAGAGAAAGATGCCTGTCTCCATCCTCTTAGCTTCCCGCTCAGTGTCACCTGGGCCCTCATGTAGAGGTTTGGTTTCTGTCTGTTCCTTTCACTAAAATTCAGCTCGATGAATCCAGGAGTTTTTGGACTTTTTTACAGCCTGTTCTATCCCCAGTGGATAAATCTAGTAGGTGGCACAAACCAGAGGAAGGTGTGTAAATAAGCAATCCCTGAAATGTAAACAATAAGATTTGATATATACATTATTATGTCTTTGTGTAGTTTTTCTAACAGAATTGAAGGATGCACTTTTATTTCATGCCATTAACTTTCTTTCCTTGACAAAATTGTCCTTCTAGTAATACCCAGGAGAGTCTCTCAGTCAAGGGAAAAAAATTTGATTATCAACATTTACATCAAGGGCTCTCAACTTATAGAGGACAAGGACCCCCTTAGAGCCTGTTGCAAAGCATAAAATTTCATTGCCAAAAATGTACACACTTGGGAGCAACAATTACGAACATCTCATCTTCTGACTGCCTTCCTGGCTCTAATGTGCCCTATTGTAATATATGTTGAATGATGAATAATATATATTATGTTCTCAGCTGTATGCCAAATGTGTTCATTTCCTAATGTGGCTGAAACAAACTACCGCAAACTGGGTGGCTTAAAGCACAGAAATGTATTCTCTGACAGTTTTGCAGGCAGATGCCCAAAAGCAGTGTTTGGGTTGAAATCAAAGCATCAAGGGAGAGCGCCCTCTGGAGGTTCCACTTCCTGTGGAAGTGGGAAAATGTGATACCTTTCCTCTCCATCATCCGGGTCACAGCCAATGTGCCTAAAACAAAAGGTAGGTTAGCAAGAGAACAGCATAAAAATTCCTTTAATCATAGTGTTACGTGAGGCGGATAGCTGGAGAGAAGACTTAAAGACAAGGCAAAGTGAGTATTTCCAACAAAGCAGGAACAGGGTGCTGAGATCTGATTGGATGCAGAGGTGTGACATAAGATAAATAGAGAGGAGGAACCTGGGAAAGCCTGGTCCAAAAAAAATTTTTTTTTTGTTTAAATCTGAAAATATTTTCCTGTGTTTATCTGTTGCTACAAAGAAACGCTTGAATGGACACCAATGATACAATTTGGCATAAATCTGGAGATTGTAATGTTGGCTGAATTTTCAAAAGTATAAAATTCAGTATAATTTTAATAGCTTTATTGAGTTGCAATTTACAAGCCGTGATTTTATCTCCTTAATACATATGATTGGATGGTTGCTAGTGCAGCCACAGTGCCATGCCACCATCACCACAATCCAGTTTTAGAAGATGTCAAGCCTCCCCAGCGACACTCCACACATTAGCAATCACTCCCCATTCTTCCCCAGCTTTGCAGTCCTAGGCAACCACTAATCTACTTTCTGTTTCCACAGATTTGCTTATTCTGGCATTTCATGTATGAAATCATATGTGATCTTCTGAGAGTAGCTTCCTTCGTTTTTCATAATGCTGTTGGGGTTCACCCATGTTGTAATATGTATTGTCTAGGTTACTCTTCTCTCCTTGCTGGGACCAATACCCAACACTCAAAATGAAGGAAGGAAAGGTTTATCTAACTCACAGGTACTGGAGATTTCAGTCCATTCTCGGCTGGCTCCAAGGCAGACTCGCATATGGCAGAGGGCAGCAGTTCGTGTGGCGGAAGGCAGCACAACAGCAGAAGCAAACGGGAAGCATAGTGGAAACGATGGCTACCGAGAGCAAGTCCGTCTCTCTGTCTCTGCTATGTTACACTTAGGCTGTCCACCGCAGGCGGGATGTAGAACACATACCCATAATCCCAGCAGTACTCAGACCCATAATCCCAGCCTTGGATCATGAATTAATCACAAACTGTAGAACTGCACTTCAGTGACTACATGAGGCTTTGGGGAAACAAATACACACAAACTATAACATGTGTCAACATTTCATTTTCATTTAAAGGTCAAATAATGTTTCATGGATGACTTTTCTTCATTCATTAGTAGATCGAACTTGGATCCCTTCCAGGTTTGGTATGATAAATACACCTGTCTTAGTAACTTTTCTCTTGTTGCTGAGGCAAAATACCTTGATTTAGCTCACAGTTTGTGGTGATTTCAGTCCACGATCAGCTGGCTTCAAGGCAAAGTGGCACATGGCAGAGTGACAAAAATTCAAGGCAACAGAAGACAGCAAAAGCAGCAAGAGTAGGGTAGGAGGCAGAGCAGGCATCTTTTCTTGCCTTATATGGTAAGCAGGCTGCCACCCCCTCAGGTGGGGGCAGCACGCACATCAACTCTGTGCCCTCCTTTTGCTCGGGATGGGGACGTCTCCAAAGTGAGGACCCTGGCCCCCGGCTGAGTCATTTAGTTAAGGGTCTAAACTTCTCCATTCTCAAGTTGACACAATGTATCAACCATTACAACACCTCTATGGACATTCATGTAGCTGTAGCTTTTCATTTCTTTTGGGTAATATATCTAGCGGTGGAATTATGGGATGAGAGGGTGGCTCTATGTGTTCTAGTTGGAAGAGCCGCCAATATTTTTGGAAAATGATTGCATGTTGCATTCTCACCAGCAGTGTAAGGGGATCTTGATTTCTTGCCTTATGCCTTAAAATGAGATCTTTCCTGGAGAAAGTTTCATATGCACTTGATAAGAATGTATATTTTATTGTTGAGGTGATTCTGTTGATACTTACTAGTTCTGGATAATTTATAGAATTGCCTAAGTGTATTGCATCCACTGATCTTCTGCATAATTATTTTATCCACTACAGAGAGTAGGGTATTGAAATCTCCAAATGATTCTGTAGTAACTAACCTCTCCCTTCACTCCTACCGGGTTTTCTCCATATGCTGTACTTTGGCAACCCTTTTGTAGGTGCACTTGTATCATTTTCCCATCTTACTGACAGAACGAACAATTTTCATCATAAAATGTGCCTACCCATATCTAATAATAATTTTATGGTTTAAAGTCTCTTTCTTCTTGTATCAGTTATTAGTCCTGTCAGCATTCTATGGTTACTATTTATATGAGGTACCTCTCCCCCTCCTTTTCTTTGAACATAATTGCATCTTTTCTTCTAACATTTGTCTCCTATTGTCAACTTAGACTTGGATCTTTTTTTTAATCCAGTTCAAAAACCCCTGCCTTTTAATTGGGTTTCCGGTGGATTCATATTTAATTTTATTACTGATATGGTAAGAGGTACATTTGTCATTTCACTTTTTGTTTTTTTATGTCTTTTCATTAAAGGATTAAACATTATGTTAGAAATTACTCACTCAATATCAAAGGAAATAGTCAAGGAGGGACAGAGGGCAGCAACAACTCTTCAGATGTTTTTGGGCCTCCATTGTGGTGCTCCCTCCCAAGTATATTTGAGGCACACTCGCTCTGGAACAATGGTCCTATGGCCAACTGCCAGACAAGACAGGTCAGAGAATTTCATCTAAAAATGTTTCTATTAGTACAGGTTCGCAATACATAATGATTGCATTCACTAGGAGAAGTTGGTACGTGTACACAAAACATTTTTACTCTTTTATTTGCTCTTCCCATCGCATCCTTCCCCTCTGTCCATCTCTAGGCCCGCTTCCCATTTACAAAAGGTCTAGTTTCCTGTTGTCTGGTTTTTATTTTGCCCTTTAAGTTGTTCATACGTTGTGTTCCTCGTTTAAGAGAAATCATAGGATATTTGAGTTCATGTGTCTTATTTAACATTACAGCCTCAAGGTGCAATCGGTTCCTCAGGACGACTTCAGCTGATCCACCTTTCTGGTAGAACAGCATTTCATCACATGTAGATGCCACATGAGCTTCATAATTTCGTCTGTTGATGGATATATAGACCACTTCCAGGAGCAGAGGATTTCTTTATAGTCATCTCCTAGACAGAAATGCATGATTTAAGGACAAAGATTAGAATAATAACTCCCTTTTGACTGGCTTTGGGGGGAAATCGGGTCAAAATGGTGTCTAGTTTCTTTGACCCACCTTGGAGTACAGGGATGCTAGTTTCTGTAACTCATTGTAAAGGAAAGATGAGGAGTGAGAGATGGGAGGGCAGGAGAAGGTCAGAGACTTTGCTTCTTTTAAAAAATATTTATTTATTTATTTCAAGGCAGGATCTTGTAATGCAGTTCAGGCTGGCTTTGAGCTCATTTTGTAGCCCAGGCTGATCTCAAACTCACAAGGATCCTCCTACCTCAGCCTACAGAGTGCTGGCATTAACACGCATGCGCAACCACTCCCGGCAAGAGACCTTGCTCCTGGGGCCATTCTGAGCCTTTCAGCTCCATGTATTTAGGGTGCTAACGTATCATACCCTGACCCATCATTTTCTGAGCCCCAGCATGCCAACCCTTGTCATGTGGTCCTGCTGCTTTCTCCTTGGCAGATAGATTCCAAACCCCACCCCTATCTCAACCACCCTTATCTATCTCAACAACACTGTGTTTAGAGCTCACCTTGAATATCTGAATGAGTATCTTGAGATCTTTAATTTTAACTACATCAGCAGAATCCTTTTTTTTGTTTCTGTAAGCCATATAAGGCAACACAGCTTCTGAGAATTAGGACATGCTGTCTCGGGAGCCAATACTCAGCCTACTGTACCACATGAAGAGAAACAATGGGGTAAACACACACACAGGCAGACCTGTTGGGAGATTTTCACTATGCTTCAGATCTGGAGTCAGAAGGGGGAAAGCTGGCTGCATCCCCCCCAGCCCGCCCAGGCTTCTGTCCCTCCCCATCTCCTTTCAGGCTTGGTTTAAAAAATCACATGAAGCATGTCAGGCTACCAGAAAGCGAAACAGAAATAAGCAGTAGAAGTGAGCACGGATTCAAGGCCTCCATAACCTCAGTGTTCAACGGAAGGTGACTGTGAGCCCTGTGCCCCATTCCAGCCTGAGTTCACTGTCTGCGAACCTTCCCGTGCCGCAAAGGCAGCCCTGAAGTGAACTCACCAGTAGTAAACTTTGCTGCTGTTGAAGACCCACGGCTCCACGGCAGCCCAGGAGCTGGATGACTGCCCCTAGTAATCTGACCTGGACTTTCGGCAAACGTTCCTGGGGAGGGCGGCTGGAATCCCGTGGTGCGCTCTCCCACACTTGGCTGCTGAACTGAAAAAGCAAAGATGACATCAGTCCGGGAGAGTCATGGGCCCCTTTTGCCTTCCCGACAAATTAACATGGCCCAATATTTATCTAGCGTCACCTATTCTTTTAAATGAATATATCCTTTTCATTTCTTCTTTCTATAGAATGTTTCTGCATTTATATGAAGTTAGTCATGTGGCTCTCTATAGCCTCGGTTGAAAGCTCTACAAGTTAGAGTTTGCTGAGTGCCTGGGACATGAGCCTGACAGGCTGACAACTATGGAGAAGGGATAAACACGCCTGCAATATTTGGTGTTTCTTTATGTGCACTGCCTAAGTGCTGAATGCATGTTCTATGTTGATGGAAATGTGTCATTTTTTGTTTTTTAACCTTAGATGATGTTGACACTAAATGTTTATCAGGTAGGAACTGCAAGAAAGAATTGAAGCATTTGTATTAAGAGCTGGGTATAAACTAGCAAAGGACAAATCAGAAAAATCTTATTTTCTATATTGTTATGAAAATGTTAAAAGTATGCAGAAAATATGAAATTTTACAATAGATGTTTAAATATCCAATAGCTATATTTCACCAATAAACTTTTGTTATAATAAGCAAAAAAAAAAATGAATATATCAAAGCATTTGTATCCAGCAGTTTTGACAAGTGTTATATACCCCTAATTCCTTTAAGTAGTAAATTAGATAATTAAAAAAAAAATCTCCTGTGAGTCAAGCAGCCAACTTTTTTAGGAGGCTTATGGGGTGAATAAGAAACCAATTCTGCTCCCAAGGATCTCAGAATGGAGATCAGATAGAAGTGCACACGGCCAGTGCGTGAGATGTGACTCCCCAGGTGATGGGAATTCTGATTTATAAGCTACCCAAACACAGAAGTCCAGCAAATTTAGTTTTAAGGTCTCAGTTAGTTTCATTTATGATTCTGGAATCAGATCACTCTTAGGAGAAGTGTTCCTCCCTGCTGATCAGAAGAGGTTGGCTTTACATTCAGAAAAGGGCTAAAGAAAGCAGAAACAAAGAACAAAAAGCAGATTGATGTTTTCAGTTACTTTCCTTCAAAAGCAGGGACAGGAAAGCAGGAGACAGACAATTGATTGGTCAACATTCAATTACTGCAGGTGGCCAGTTTTTTTTTATTTTTTTGCTAAGGATTCTACGTGAAATAAATCAGACTCACATGTGTAAACATCTTATTGTCTCCCTGTTACAAGAAATGGGAACCATAAATAAGGACCAAAATGTACAATAGATATTGTGAAAGGGAAAGAAATTGTTCAAAAGGAAAGAGGAACTAGGGAGAGGAAGGAACAGAGGGAAAAAGAAAATAATGGTTAAAAAGAATAAAATGGAGACAAAGCTTTGTAAATGGGGAGAAGAGAGGTCAAAGAGAAGAGACGGGGTTGGGGGAAAACAGAGGAATCAAAATATATCAGGTGCAAGCACAAATTCCTTAGGATGAAAATGATCATTATGCAAATCTAAAATGGACTAATAAACTTAATTAGAGCCTGAAAAATTATTTTGGACAAAAAAGCTAAGAAGAGGAAATTTCAGGGTTGTACTAACTGAAACTGTTCTGTGTGGGGAAATGAGCTATTATCTGTCTTGATTTCTCAGAAGACCATGTGCGTCTATTTCGAGTTGGTGATGGGGAACTTGAGCAGGTTCCATTTTTTATTTTTAGTGTGCTCCGTAGGGGCTTTATACAGAATCCTAGTTTGAAGCAATTGTCTCCTGTGACTTTTGTTTAACAAACCTTAAGGCTTAAAAGCAACAATATGCTCCTACTATTCAAAAGACAGCTGTGGAGAAGACGTTCAAGGGCTTCCAGGAAGGTGACCATAGTTAACCTCCCTCCCACTCGAGGCGTATGTCAGACAGGACTAGAAATTCCAAGAGTGTTCGTGGAAGGGATCAGCTGTGATAGACGGGAGGTTGCCTCTCTTCCTCCCCATGCCACCTGTAGAAATCCCTGGATCCAGTGCATGTAGAGCCAAGCAGGGAAATGAAGATTGTGCACACGTGACTGGAGTTAGTAAGTGAGAGGTGGCGTGGCTAACCTGGGCTACTCCAGAGAATGCAGCCTAGTCACACAGATCAGTGAATTTGGAGTCTTTCCCATGTGGTCTGAGAGAATGTGAATAAAGCATAGGCAGAGAGATGCTACATTTCTGACTCCCAAGAGAGACTGGGCTGGAGGGTCCATGGTCAGGAAAGGAGGACAGCTTCTGGAAGATGGGAAAGACAAGGAAATGAGCTTCCTGAGAGCCTGTAGGAGGAACGCAGTCCTGGGGACACACGACCATGGCTCAGGGAGACCTGTGTCAGACTTCTGATTCATAGAAATGCCAGATAATACTTTAAGCTACTAAGTTTGTGTCATTTTTTATAAAAGTAAGAGGAAACTGGTCCATGGAATTTGCAGGACAAAAGGGTACTTTGGCTGTCTAAGAAGAAGCCCTCTCCCTAGCCAAATGGGGGCCCCAAAAGAACTACTGTTGGAGACAGGGGAGGCTGCTAGAAGGGCCAGTTCCTCATTCCTTAGTCAGAGGACTGCTGCTACAGAGACAGGAATACCCAACCCAAAGGGCCATAAGTCTGAGGCAGATGAAGACAGTTCCTTGGAGAATTTGATGTCTCCAGACATGAGCATAGAGCCTGGTGTCTCCCTGTTGATAGGCGGTGATGGCAGGAGGCTGACCAAGACCTCGCAAGAGCACAGGTCAAGAGGATGAAAGAAGGCAGCTCAGGAAGCAGGGCCTAGAGGGACCCCTGGAAAGGAGGTGTCTTGAAAAGACCCTTTCCTTCCCAAGGGCGCTGCCAGGTGGAGGTGCCCTTATCCTCTGTGCTGTGGGTGTAACAGAGAAGAAGATGTACTGCAAGGGCTGCTGGAGGTCAATGGACCTGGTGTGCTGTGCACAGTTAGGGAGTCTCTAACATCCAAAACTGAGCCTTTTGTGCGGAAATCCTGGGCAGGTCACTAGAGAACCAGTACTACAAGAGACACTGCTATTCCCTCCCCTTCTTTCCTCTTCTCAAGACTCAATAACCAACCATCAAGAGGAAAGAAAGGAGGGAAAAGCAAGTGAGAGGTAGAGGATATGGTGGCACATGCCTGTGGATTTGTTGGAAAAAAGAAGTAAAAGAAAGAGGAGGAGGAGGAGCAAGAGAAGGAAGAGAACAAGAAGAGGAAGAACAAGAAGAGAAAGAGAAGGAAGGAAAGAAACAAAGACAGACAGGGAGAGGGAGGGAGGGAGGGAGAGAGAGAGAGAGAGAGAGAGAGAGAGAGAGAGAGAGAGAGAGAGAGAGAGAAAGCAACCAGGGGAAAAAGGCACCAGGCCATACACTTATTCCAACAATATAAAATGAATGAGGTTCTTGAAACTGCACTGAGATGGAAGCTTTGGTCTATACTTGCCTGGCTTTTGTGCTTTCACCCAAATAAAACCGTTCTGATAGCTTAAAGTTATCCTTCTCTTTGCTAAGGCCGGTCTAATCCACCTCTTCAGAACTATGCCCCTTCAGTCCCTCAAACTGAGGCCCTTTCGCTCTTTTCTCGTGATTTCCTTTGTTAGGGAGCCAGCTTGGTCTTTGTCAGAGCTGTGCTTGCTTTCAATTTTCTTAACTCCCCATTAAAGCTTTTCCTGCACACTTGTGCTAAAGGTCTCAGCTTTCATTTCCATCATCACCGAAGCCCGGACTTGTGCTAGCTGGGGACAGAACCAGCCAGGCAAGATGGTCATGTCAGGTCCTGCCAAGCGCAGATGGGACCTCCCAGGTAGGAGCCTGAGAGATGTCACTGACCAAGGCCTGTACTGTGAATTAAAATGGATAGATAACAAATTTGATTTTTTTCTGTTTAGTGGGAGAACAGTCAGGAAGTGGATCCTCAGTTTCCTGGTCCCATCCCATGTTCACAGCTTTGGGAGCCTATGGGAAGCCAACCAATTTCTTCTCTGGGTTCTGGTGAGGTATGAGATGGGACTAGAAACAACCAGGGGAAAGGAAAGAGCTAAGGCTGTGTGTGTGTGAGTGTGTGTGTGTGTGTGTGTGTGTGTGTGTGTGTGTGTTCTTTCTCTGTGTAAGGATACAGAAAGAAAATATAGTTTCTCCTATCCTTTTCTCTTATTCGTGGCTTTTACACACACACCAAGAAATTCTGCAGCTGAAGTATCCTTGACTCATCTTAGTTCTGACATTCTGTTCCTGGAGGTTGGGTCAGCTCCCCCAGGCTGAGATCTCAGACCCAGGAGGCCACCCCCAGCCCGGATGCCTGTCAAGAGACCCAGGTCAGGACCTGTGCTTCTCACTGACAGTTATAAATAGCGCTTCCTCCTTGGGTTCAACTTAGTTTGCTAGCACAGCATATAGAACTCAGAAAAGCACTCTACTTAAATTCACTTATTTACTATGAAGACTATTATGAAGGATAGCTGAACAGACAGATGGAAGAGATGCGCAGAGCAGGTATGGGAGAAAGAGGAGAAGCTTCCATGCTGTTATGGGGTATAGCACTCTCTAGAAACTTCTCTATGTTCAGTTATCAAAAAGTTTCCAGAGCTCAGTCCTTTGGGGTTTCAATGGAAGCTTCATTACATAGGTTCAACTGGTCACACCATTGGCCGTGGGGTGGTCAACTAGACACTTTTTCCCTAGAGGCTGGGGAGTGGGACTGAAAGTTCTATCATTCATGTAGTTGCCACCAGCCTACCTCCCAAAGCTATCCAGAAGCATACAAAAGATATTTAGAACCCTCAAGGTATTCCAAGGATGTTAAGGGCTGTGAGTTAGGCAGTTAGCCTAAGGCCAAATAAGTAGCATAGTTAATTATATTACAATATTAATGGCTATAAATGTAATATATATATATATATATATATATATATATATATATATATATATATATATGTCAGACATGCGTACCTGCTGAAATGATTGTGTTCCTGGTTCTTCCAAGAACTAACAGTGTCTTGGCATGAGGCCTATACCACTGTCTTGCCTACAGCATAGAGCAGGAGAAGACAGTGGAGGACTGGCAGCCTCGCTCCCCAGCTGCGTCGCCATCGCACGGATGGTGTACAACCAGAAGGGGGCGCACCAACAGGGTAAGGATGACTATTCCCGTGGCAGGATTTCAGATGCTTTCATTGTTTTCTTTAATGTTTATATACCACTGGGATTTTTCTAATGAATATATTTTATTTAAAGAAAAGAAAAGGGAAAAAAACAGTAGTGTAGGACTGAGCAGGCTTTCTCTTCTGCTGTTGGTGGGAATCCCAGTGGTGATTCAGCAGTATCAGAAGCTGTGAGATAAAACATCTATTTGAACCAAAAATTTTACTCCCAAGAATGTATCTTAAGGAACTCTCTCTCTCTCTCTCTCTCTCTCTCTATATATATATATATATATATATATATATATATATATATATATATATATATATATCCAACACAATAATCTATTCCTGAATTTATAAATGTTGTCTTATTAAATGAGTGCTTTAATGATTTAGAAGAAAAAGGAAAGGAAGGTAGAGTCTAAGAATTTCGCATGTAGTAAAAAGGTTTTTTTCTTGGCAGGAATAAATATATTTTATTTATAAAATAATAAAATATATTTTACTTGTATGTGCATTTTGTTATTGCAAAATAAAGCAGTTGGCATACATTCATATCCTGTCACCCCCTAAAAGCCTGAAATTATAAGTAAGTCTGATTAAAACAGCGACAATCACGAAATGCTCCTTCAAGGCCAGTGGTTCTCAAGCTTGGTTCTGCATCAGAATCATTGAGAAGCTTTGGAAAAATACTTATGTGGAACCCACGCCCCCGAGATTTTGATTTAGCTGATCTGGAGCAGGGCCGGACAGCAGTATTTTTAAAAGTACATCCCCAGACAGTTTTAATGTGCAGCTAGAGTTGAAAACCACCAGACCATTGAAATAAATTGCCACACAGCAAATAATTTGTAACTGTCTTTTAAAAATGCAATGCCAACTGAGCAAGCAGTACTCCAGAGTCACTGTATCCCAGAACTAACAGCTCAACGGGTTCTCTTGCATTGTGACCCAAGTGTAATGCTCACAGGGACGTGTATGGATCCTGCATTCTCCGCAGCGCCTCTGCTAATAGCAAAATCCTTACAGGAAGCATTGATGTTTATCATTAGTGGGACAAATCAATGCATTAAACTTACTCCCACAATGATACATCACATGGTGGTTAAAATTGATAAACTACATATACAAAAGCTTAGGCAAATGTCACAAAACATTTAAAGTTAGCTTCAGAAAGGTAAACCTAATGGAATATTAGTTACATTTCTATGTTAGAAAACTTGGAAAGATTGAAGAAGGGTAGAAGATAGATGACAGAGTTCAGAGTGTAACTGAAACAGATAGAGAGCCACACATGGTGTTTATAATTGTAATCTCTCTGGGGAGCATGAGGAAATGTAGTAAAGAGGGGACGAGAGGGGACTGCTATTTTATCAGTAATGTTTTAAGAAGAAACCAAAACAAATATGACAAAATATTAATGTTATTTGTGAGTAATGGATATGTAAGTGTTGCATTATTCTTGGCAGTTCTGTATGATTTATGATGTTTTCAAATGAAAAAAAGCCCACAGCAGATGGTTTGATGAATAAAATTCATAGAACTGAAGAGCGTGTTAATAGCCTGGAATACTGAGGCACGCAGTCCACCTAGAGCACAGTGCAGAATCCTGAGCTGGAATGTAGGAGATTAAAAAATGATGAATCAGAAAAACAGAACCAGGAGTTCCAACTTCTGTCTCACAATATATCTAGGGGTTAAGTGGGGAGATTAAATTATCATATGAATTAAATGAAAATTTTTCAAGGCTTAAGAAAGTCTTGACTCTTCAGAAAAAAAGGCCCCTAAAGTTCTGAATAGACATATGTGAAGGCATAAGAAAGACTCAGTAGTAGATATATTGAAAATAAAATGATAATGAAGGTAAACAAGAAATCAAAGGAATAAGGGCTGATGAGATAGCTCAGCAGACCAACACCTGTTTAGGCAAGCACAGGGGCCGGTTTCAATTGCCAACACTACATGCTACTCTGGCCTTGCTTCCGGGTTGCTGAGTCAGCCTTCGAGACCAAGAGTGGTGGCACACACCCTTAATTCCAGCACTGGGGAGGCTGAAAACAGGAGGATTACTATGAGTCCGTGCTGTGTAGTGAGACACTGTCTCAAATATGAGAGAGAGACAGAGAGAGACAGAGACAGAGACAGAGAGAGGGAGAGAGACAGAGAGAAAGAGGGAGGGAGAGAGGGAAAGAGAGAGAGACAGAGAGAGAGACAGTGAGACACAGAGAGAGATAGAGAGAGGGAGAGAGACAGAGAGAGGGAGAAAGAGAGAGAGAGAAAGATTTTTAAAATTCCAGAAAGGAAAATAATCTCAATAGACGCAATAATTTCAAAGGAAGAAAAAGAAATGGACATCAAACTTCTCAAATGCAAAAGATACAGAAATCTACACGATATTTTGCCATACGTTCCACAGAAAAAAAAAGTAATCTTGTGTGTGTGTATGTGTGTGTAGGGTCTCACTACACAGCTCAATTTCTATGTGCTTGGAGAAATAAAAAACAGAATATATGTTTCAAACCACTCATGGGTAAAAAGGAAAAAATAATAGTAAATCCAACTAAAAGAAAAATAGTGAAAGAAATAATAAGAAAGCATAATATGGGCCCAGCACATTTCCGCTGCTCCACTCTGCTATGCAAGAAAACATAATAAACGACAAAGCAATATGGAATATGACTGAATATATCAGTATGTATAGCCATAAGTATTGAAAAACCCAGTTATATGCTATGCCTAAGAATCCTATTAGGGCTGGGAGATAGCTCAGTGACATAAGCATCTGCCTGGTAAGCATAAGGTGCTGAGTTCAATCCCTGGTACAAAAAAAAAAAAATCCTACTTATAACAAAAGTGTTAGAATATCTTGAAAATAAAGGATAGAAAAAGTGTCTATATATACCATACCAAAAAAAAGACGGTGGTTGAAGTTGGTGGTCAACTTGATTGGCTTGCAAGCAACACAGGGCATGAATAAAGCACATTTCTGGGTATATCTGAGCAGGTCATGGTGGCGTGAACACTGGTCCACGTAGTCTCTTGCCCTTTCCTCTCTGGCACTGCTCCTCTAGGGTTCCCAGCCCCCATCACTTGAAGATCTTGGCTCCACCATGCACTGCTGCATGATGCTTCTGCTGGGGAGCCAGCCAGCCATGGACTGAATTCTCTGACACCATGACTCAAATAAATCTCTGAACTTGTTTTAGGTACTTGGTCTCAGAAATGGAAAAGCTTACTAATACAAATGCCAACTAAGCTGAAATAAACCTTTTGTTTGAAAAGTAGTGCAATTGTTTACCGAAACAGCAAGAATTAATCACATCAGCCTTAACTGGGTCCAGGGGTCCCAATTATGTTACCAGAATAACATCTGTCTCTATTCTTTTTCCTCTGTCACGGCTCATTCTTGGAGAGCATCCACCATTCACCAGTCCTGAGGAAGTGGACACTTAAAATTACCTAACAAGCCAGAACTATGAGTGGAAGCAAGCACCCCCGCTTCACATTTCCAGCAAAAACCTCAGGTTCGGTTCTCACTGGGCTGTCTTGAATCAGGTACTAATCACCATAGACTAACCAGGGCTCAGGAGAAAGATCCTGCCAATGTGTCAGGCCAGCTTAGGGCGCTGGTCAGCCTCCCCAGACCCTCAGCAACTGGGAATGGAGGAGCCGTGGCTCACCATGCCAGGTTGCCTGCTGTATCTTAAACAGGTGGGCAAGGAGCCTGCACAGACAAAACCCTGGGAAAATCTAGGTTTGTTTTCATTTTGTCACATTAACAATACATTGAAAGTAAAATAGAGACTGGGCGTGGTGGCAGGTTCCTGTGGTCCCAGTTCTTGGGAGGCTGTAAACAGGTGACAGGTGGATCACTACAAGTCCGATCTAGTAGTGAGATCGTGAACACCTTGTAGACCTTTCCCTAATAGGAAAGAAAGAAAAAAAGGTAAAATAAACTGGGATATATATGTAAAAAAAAAAAAAAAAAAAAAAAAAAAAAAAAAAAAAAAAA
>PVKA01010113.1:0-35301 GCA_004027165.1 Ctenomys sociabilis | reverse complement strand
GGTCCTTCCCGTGGGTACACTGAGCCAACAATGGAGTCCAGGTGTGGTGTTGCATACCTGTAATCCCAGTGATGAGGAGACTGAAAACAGGAGGATTATTACAAATCAGAGCTGGGCAGTGAGACCCTTACCAAATACATAAATTGAAAAAAAGAAAGGTTTGTGCTAATATTATTTGGACAATTAAATGCCTATATCTTATATTCTGAGTAACTAAAGATAATAATATACAATGTATTAACCATTGTTACTCTCCTATTTCTTGTTTTAAAATTTTGTTTTATCTTTTAAATATGACTATAAATTTTCATAACCATTTCCTTTGAAAAGCAATTTCAGCCATGAAACAAAAACAGTGAAGCATCCATATAAAGAATATTCTTATATTTAAATGAAATAACTTTCTAAAAACTCAATACTTTTTCCTGTTTTTATAAAAATTTCACTTAGGCATAAAATACATTTACTTTCTATGCTTTGAGTTTACCTGCAATGGGAACCTGTGCTGTTTGGACAGGGTTCTCTAGAGGAACAGAATTGACAGAAGCTTATGTGGGATTCTGCCAAGAGTTTATAGGGTGGGCTGACGGGCTCAGAGGCAGCAGAGACTGCAGTGGCTGTCAGTGAGCCTGAGAGACACAGGAGCCCGGAGTTTCTCAGTCCAGGGAGCTGGAGGCCATGGAACAGGAAGGACCAGTGACATCAGAGCCCAGCTCAAAGGCCTGGGAGCTCCCTGGAGGCACCAGTGCCCATTCACATGGAGGACAGGAGAATCCACAGGTCTGTGTCCAGAGGCAATGGCCACACAGGATGTCCCTGCTGGAACAGACTGGGGCCCTTAAAATTGCGCACACTGTCTGCTTTCACCCACCTTTTATTCCCTCCAGGCTGCAGGTCTGCCAGTTGGTGCCTCACTGAAGCAGGTCTCCACCTCAGCGCTGGCCCACACGTTGACCATCTCTGGAAACACCTGCAGACGCACCCAGAGCTCACTAGGCGTATGGGGTCCCATTGGCCTGTTGTGATTTACACTACGCTTTATGGTCACATGAGCCTAGGGGAATGCAAAAATGTTTTAGCATTAATTTATTTCAGAATCAGAGTAATCACAATAATCATTATCCTGAATCCAAGCTGCTTTATTTTCTTATAATATAATTTTTGTAGAGGAAAGATCATCATGACAAAGATAGCCAATGACAATTATAAAGTAGTCCCGTCCCCATCTCTTTTCCTTCATGTCGCTCCCTCACTCTGAAGGCGAATGTTCTGTCATATCCCCCAGGAGACTTTGCACATAACTAGCAATGTTTTTGCTCCCTTGAGCAAAGAGTCTTAATCCAGTTAAACAAACTGCTTCTTTTATTTTTTAAAGAGAATTAAAAAAAAATGAAAAAACCCATTACAAACAATACAGAGGGTCAGCCAAATAGCTCAGCTGATTAAAGCTCCTGCAAGCAGGTGCAGGGGCCAGGAGTTCGATCCCCAGGCCTACAGTGCCAGCCCTGCCCCCAGGGTGCGCTGAGACGGCAATTGAGACTGGGTGTGGGAGGCTGTAAACAAGAGGATCACTATGAGTCCGATCTAGTAGAAAGACTCTGAACACCCTGTGGACCCTTCCCTAAATACAAAAAAAAAAAAGAAACAATACAGAATTTCACTAAGCAAATTGATGAGAATTCAACAATGGTTGTTATGTTGGATATTGTTGTCTTCCAATTAGTTGTTCAGATTACTTTAAAGAACTAAGAAAATTAGTGGAGCACTGAGGTAACACTGGGAGGCCCTTGGTGTGCTCGGCAGAGGATTACCTCCCGGATCTCAGCTTGCCGTGGCCTTCACTGTTCATTCTGGAAGCCGCCAATGCACCCCTCTGTGCCAGGTGTGGTGTAAGAGCTTGTGATAGTTAATTGTGACAACAACATGAGTGAATTAAGAAACGCCTAGTGGATTAGCATGTCTGTGAATGATCAATGTGTAAGCTGAAAGAGAAGAGGGAAGACTTGAACATGGGGAGCGCCAGCCAACAGGCTTACCATCCATCCTCAGGGCTAAACTCAGGGCTGAGGGAGGGACATTAAGGAAACCAACAGATGGGATAAAATAGGGAAGAATATGGAAGTCCACCCTTCTGCTTCTGTGGGGGAGCTCTGGGTTTTGCCTGCCCCTTTTGCCTTTGTTTCCAGTCTCTTCTAATATGCTCTTCAATTTTCCTGTGCAAAAGGAAAAAAAAAAAAAAAATATATATATATATATATATATATATATATATATTTATTTATTTATTTATATATATAAAGGGTTTTTGACTTTTTGATGTGGAACCGCACCAGACTTTACAGTGAGCTCCTGGGCTTTGACCTTCAACTGGGTCGTCTGAGTCTCCAGTATGACAATGACCACAAGCGACCATTATAAGCATACTTACTAAATTCATTATATGTTACATTAGGAATTAATATAGCAAAATTATTTATATTATATTATATATAATATGTATTCCTGTAGTGAAATTTAATTCATACAGAGCTCATCTGTGCCTTCTTAAATTTTATCGTCCAACATTCAGTAACTACATGAAGATGTTATAAAGTAATTCTCCAGGTCACATGGGAGAGAAGAGAGACTGGCCCCAACCAAAGGTGGGGGTCACTGGGTGAGGTGAAGCTGAGGAAGTCCACAGGGGCTGCGGTTTCAGGGGCCACACAGCCATTTTGAGAAGTTAGGACTTCTCTTGAGGAAAAAGATTCCTCGTGAGTAGAGGAGTGCCTCATACTGCATGACCTCTGGGAAGCTGCAGTGTGGGTGGATTGAAGGGGCTCCCCTACAGGTAGGGGTCAGGCAGGGTAGCCTGTGGCTAGGGATAGAGGCGGTGTACCCCGAAACTCTGCCCATTGACACAGCCCTCTCGGTGTGGCCCACAGGCAATGAATTTGTCACTGACTCTATCAAAGTGTCGTTCAGGGACATAATTGCTCAGGGATTCCTACATTTATCCTTCCTCTGCCCTCCAGTGCTGTGTAGTCTGGCATTCCCCACCAGTAATCCTGCTTGACCTTGCTGTCTGTATGGAGCCCCACCTTTGCATTCCATGTTCCGGTTGTTATGGGGGCCTGAGGTCCTTGGCCACGGCTCTGGGGTCCTCTAGCTCATCCTCTGTGAGGACAAGAGTAAAGAGAAGGAAGATCTGGCCTTGCCTCCTGGGGAAAGAGGCAGCTGCTGGGCCACGTTGCCTCTGCCTTGCTTATTCTGCATTTTTGGGTGAGCTGTTTTTGTTTAATGTAAGCAGAGCAAATCCATCCATAGCAAAATCAGAGAAAATAACTTGTTGATGTGTAAACCAGGATGTCACAAATAACCCTGTTTGTTTAATTATAGCAGGCTGAGCTCTGCGAGCAGGGAAGGAGGTGGTGGCGACAGTGGCACTGCGAGGAGGGGAACTCAGGATACCACTGCAGGCCTCCCAGAGGCTGCGGCTGGGACCCTGAGGAAACTGTGAAAGCTGGAGCCACGTGGGTGAGCCGGGGCGCATATGGTGCATGAGTCAAGCTCAACTGAGTGGGTAGACAGCTCTTTGTGATAAAAGGGAGATTTATAGATTTGCTAGACAGAAAAATTAAATTGTAGGTGAAAGAATAAAAAAAAAGTGGAAATAATAAGGCTGTGAATGTACGAAATTTGGACTTTATGAGTAATTGTGCTTTGAGCAAAGATGCCTCCTTCACATAATGTACCAGGTGGCGAAGGAGGAGAATACGCTGCGCGTCATGGCAGGGTCTCCTGCCTCTCCTGCCAACCACTGCCTCTCTTTCTTAGTCTATTTTGTGCTGCTATCACAGCCTACCTAAGGTTGAATAAAGTAAAGAGATTTATTTGGTCCACCATTCTGATGGCCAGAGGGTCCAAAGAGTTTGACACCAGCAACCTTATGAAGGAGGAACAGAATGAAATGGCAACCTCAAACAGAAGAGGACAAGCATGTAGAGTAACTTCATTTTGACCTGTGCCATGGCTCCCGTCTAGATGTCTTCCTAAAGCCTCATTTACTCCTAGGTTTCAAGAAAGTGAACGGATCGGGGGAGGTGAGCCTCACCAATGTGGATTAATCCAGTGATGAATTTTCAGCTAAACGTGATGCTGTAAGATGAAACCCGGTAGGAAGAGGTGGATCAGGGGTGGCAGGGCCTGCAGGGCCTGCAGGGTTGCGTCCTCCTCTCTTGAGCTCCCCTCCCCCACCTCCACATCCTGCTACCAAGCCATGAGCTGTTTCTCCTCTGCATGCCCCTCTCCCCCTGCCACCTTGCAGTGAAGCCAGCGGACTATGAACTGAATCCTCTATAAGCTCCTGTCCTCCTTTAACGCATGGGTGCTGGGCATTGTGTCTTAGCAATGCAGAAGTAAGTGCTTGCCCGAGAATTAATACAATCCTCTGGCCTTGCTCTGATCCTTCCAGACACCGTGCGTCTGCTCGTGAGGGCAGAGTCCACTAATCACCTCCCACGAGGCCCCACTTCTCAAACCTTCTACCATCTTGAACTGATTTAACTTGGCTGCAGTCGTCCTGAGCCCTAACCACCATGATGGAGAGTAAACGTTGGTAATTTCTCAGCAAACTATAAATAGACAAAAGCATGATAGTGTTATGTGAAGCTGTACAACTGCCCACTCAGTGGAATCTGTGTCTCGTGGCCCTGGCTCAATAACAGACATGCTCTTGAGACAAACTGTCCTCCAGAAGTCCAGAAGGTCCCATCAGTCCCATAACGATTTATGGGGAGGATATTATGAAGGGGAGTGTGAACAGAGAGGAGAGAGAGATTATCCTAGAACTAAAAAGAAGGTGAAGAATCTTGACCCCAGGAGATAATACTGAGGGACTGGGGTGCCCAGGAGTAGTGAGAAGCACAAAGGTACCCCAGATCATCCAGATGGCATGGGATGGCCTGGGGGACCATGGGTTGTTGGTACCAGTAGTAGGATGACCAAGAGCCTTCATAACACAAGTATTCAACATGAAGATGTCACATTCTTCCAATGGCAATTCCTCTGTGCCCTCTTCCTCCCTCCCAAACCTCCAGTGAAGTCTGCTTTGTGTTCACACATGCCTTATCAAAGTGGGATTTGTGTTGGGGATCTAGCAAGAGGATGAACTCCATGTCTTTGTGCCTGCAGTGGTAAACAGAGACAGTGAAGTGATCCCCTGAAGCTTATCTCCAGGCAGAGACCACAGGGACCCCACAGGGCTCTGATCTTCCCAGGAATTGTCACAGTTCTTGGGGATGGTTTTGGACTTACACAGAATATAGACTTAAAACCTGTAACAGATCTTACTTAGATCTTAAGTGGGTAAAAGACCATGGCTGAGAACATAGTCATGCGTTGGTACAGCTAAGTGGCCATCAAATGTGTCAGCTCCTACTGAATTATTAACCAACTCCTCTAAGGCAGAGACTGTGTAATGGTTTGTGTCCACTCATTCCCCCAAAGCCTCAGGCAGTCATGGGATGGCTTCTAGAGGTTGTGATTAATTCATGATTCATTATGAGTGTGAGCACTACGCTCACCCAGGGACAGATAGCCTGAATACCATGTAAGGAGGGGAGAAAGGCTTGCTGGCTGCCTCAGCTGCTACTCCTCCCTTTGCTCTTTGGTGTTTTCCACCACCATGAACAGCTGCCCTCTCCCATCTGCCACTCTGCCACTCAGCTACGTATGGACTGACACCTCCACTAACCACGAGCTAAATAAATCTTTCCTTCTTTAATTTTGAAAGTCAGGTATTTTGTACCAGCAATGAGAGAGAAGTAACTGAGATACTTTTGCATTCAACTTGGTGCTTTTTGAGAACCTGAGAGCCAGAGCTGTACAACATTTCAAGGTCCAGAGGGGACACAGTTTTCACCCATAAAATATGTGACCTGGGGTAAGCTAATCAAATTCTTATAACTCAGTCTTTCTGTCTCTAAATTTAGAGACAATTATGCAGAGTACATGGGACTGAGTGAAGGTCCTTGCATATACTAGGCTTCAACACAGAGTTTTATTCTTTCCATCAGTGACAACCAGCAGAGATGCTGACAGCCCTGACCTATGTCCTTCTCGTCAGCGCCTTTCCCTAACCTTCTCTCCCCTTTTGCCCAATAAAGCTGACAAAGTGGTTAATCTTAAATGTAAGCACTGTATTTAGTCTCTAAAAGGAAGCTTGCTGTGGAAGTCTACTTGGGAGCACTGCATTTGGACTCCTGAAACTATGACCTATTGGTGACCAGTAAAGCCGGGCCTCACCATGAAGATAAAGGATGTGACAGCTGTGTGACCATGTTTTGCGCACAGCTCGGGACTTTCAGGACAGCTCAGTGTGAATAACTGCAACCTCCTCTCCTCTCTCCTTCTCTTGTCAGTTTCGATTCGCAGGCTGTGTAATTCAAGTCATTAATTTTTTCCATTCAGTGCACTGCCAATTTCTTCTCGTTTTGTTCCTGGAAGTCTCTTGCATGCATCTTCTAAATTTAAAATAAATACATTGAACATAATTGGATGCTAACCAGACAACACTGAGCAATCACACTTTTTGCATTGATTCCACAGATGTATTTGCCTCCAACACAAGTAGGGAAGGTTTCTGAATGTTTTGGATAAAATGTTAAACGGAATCAGTTTCCCTGCTGTTCTTTAATATCAGTATTGGCTTTTAGGGTGTTTCTCCAGTCATGAGCTTACCAGAAAAGGACAATGGCAGGTCGCTACACCAACAATGGCTAGAAATTATTCCAGTTGCTGTCTGTGGTGCTCACAGGACTGGCCGGAAAGATCATAAATGCAGGCCTCCAGAGTCAGATTTGGCTGCAGATGCCCCAACAAGAGGGCTCCTCCTGGGAAATAAGCCCTTGTGTTGTTGATTTCAGTCTTCTCTGACATGCAGTCAAATGATGGTCCAGATCATTTTTCTCTACAAGGCATGAGATGCATCTTCGAGACAGATCCAGGGCGATTTTTAAAGAAACACACTTCAAGGCAACCACTGACCCACTAGCCCTCCTGACACTCGGGGAGGTGGGATGACGAGTTCTGATCTGCGACATCGTGAGCAGATGCTCTAAGTGTCACTTCCAGGCTGTGGTGAGCAAGTCCACATGCCATTTGCCAGACTCTTTCTCACACTTAGAGATGCAGGGTGCCTCGTTCTCCAGGAGGTGGAAGTGCAGACCTCTGGCCTTCATGGGCCTAGCCCTGGAAGATTGGGAGGAAGAAATCTGTACCAAGCAGAGCAGCACATGTTGCATGAATGAGAAATAAACTTTTAATGAGTTAAAATATCGATATTAAAAATATATAATATATTCCCTCTTGGCTAAAATTAGTCTTGTGTGGAAAAACATCTCTTCCTCTTCTTCATCTTCTTTTGTAGTTAGGACAGGGTGTTCAGGTCTCACTATGTAGATTGGACTCATAGTGATCCTCCTGTTTACAGCCTCCCAAGTGCTGGGATTACACGTGCATGCCACCATGCCCAATCTCAGTGGCCATCTCAGCCCTGGGGAGCGGGGCTGGCGTGGCATGTCAGGGACTGAACCCTGGCCACTGTGTCTGCCTAAATAGGTGCTTTAATCTGCTGAGCTATTTGGCCAGCCCTAAAACATCTTTTTTTAATGTCTACTTTTTTTTTACTTTTTTCAAGGAGAACGTCTCTGTTGGTGATTGCATATCTGTAATACATCTCTTGTCTTCTTATAGCCTGATTTTTCAATTAAAGGGAGCAGATGTTGGGCTCAGCCTTTTCTGGTAAGCAGTAACACCCAACAGGCCAGTTTGTTATGGCTGCAGCCCACAGTACACCATGGACCAGACTATTCAAGCAGCAGGAGTTATTTTCTCCTAGTTATGGACACTGGCTATCCAAGGGCAAGGTGCTGGCAGGTTTCTTCTAAGGCTGTCTCCTTGTCTTGCCAGCGGCCATCTCTTCCTGGTGCCTGTATACAGCCTTTCCTCTGCGCAAGTCCATGTCCTGTTCTCTCCTTCTCATGAGGCCACCAGTCATATTGCATTATACGCTCAGGTAGGTCTTTAGAAGCCCCAGAAGAGAATATAGTCACTGTCTGAGGTATTAAGCATTTGAGCTTCATAAGGAGAATTTTTAGGAATTTTCTTGTGGTTTGGTCTCAGGGATCAAACTTAGGACCTTATGCTTGCCATCCAGGCACTGTCACTGAGCCATCTCCCCAGCCACACTCAGGACATTTTTCAGCTTTCACTTGTTTGGGAAGAGGTAAGTGCTATTTTTATGACAAACGATACTAGCCTTCTAATTTTTTTTCTCAAATATGAATGTACTGAAGTGGTAGAAAGGTTGATTTTAAAGAATTAATAGTACACAAATGCTATGAAAGGATTGAATTTGGGGAAACATTGCCTTAGGTAATTTCTAAACCTGTTCCATTCCTTACAGTTTGTAATGTAATTTTAATTTTATTCACTTATGCATCCATTTATTTGAGTTACCATTGAGTGTCTCACTGGTTTGGGACCCTGCAGTGATTGTAGAGTCAAACAAGCAGTGCTGTCATAGCATGGAAAAAGTCATTCAAGCTGCCTAGGAGAATCAGAAGAGGCTCTCCAGGGATGACGACCAGCAGTAGATTTGGGACACTGTAGCCACATGAAAACACAGATCACAAAAATGCTTTGTGCCTCTTTAACTCAGTATCTCCTGAATTTTTTAAAAATATATTTTAGTACAGACACTACAGGTCCTCACTACACAGATCAAACTCATAGTGATCCTCCTATTTTCAGCTTCCCAAGAACTGGGATTACAGGTGCACTCCACCACACCCAGTCTCATTCACAGACCCAGTGCACCCCAGGGGCAGGGCCAACACTGCATACTGGGGATCAAACCCTGGTCCTTGTGCCTTCCTAAGCAGGGGATTTAGTCTGCTGAGCTATCTAGCTGGCGCTCCTGAATTTTGAAGTAGTATAAAATGCTATGATAAATTTTACCAGAAAGGCACAAAGTTTGAGTGGGAGAAGGGAGCTATTTTGCAGTACAGAAAACCATACACGACTTCTATGACCTGCAATTAAGGATACACTTTCCCCAGAGGAGATTTGAAATCTGTTTATCCTCATCAATTATAAACTTTACATTTTCTGAGAGTCTGGTTGTCTCATGTGAAACACAGATTGGAAAAATTGGGTCATAATTGTGAAAATATAGCTCTGAATCCAATATAACCACAAGGGGAAAGTCTTTCATTGAATAGTCCTGAGGACAGAGTATTTATTTGGAATGTGATTCATTAAATGTTTTCATTGTCAGTGCATGTCCTGATATTCCATGAAGTACAAATATTTTTCAGCTCCTAGTAAATGCAGGATTTTTCTAGAGGCTGCCAATATTATAGGCAGTAAGACACACAAGACACCCTCTCATGAAGCTTACATCTAGTAGGGAGATGGACAAAAACAAACATATGAGAGGACCAGATAGAAAGAAATGCTGTCATTAGTTTAGTTTGTGCTCTTACAACAAAATACCTGAGGCTGGATACTTTATACAGAAAAGCATATTAAGGGCACAGATTTTGGATGTCTAAGAGCGTGGCATCTGCTTGGCTCTTAGGAGGGCCTTCTGGCTTCCTCACAATGCAGCAGATGGCTTCACTGTTCATTCCAGAGAGAAAAATCACATGGTGATATGGAAAGCAAAAGGAAGGGGGAAAAAGTTGAACTTGCTTTATGACAACCCACTCTTTCCAGAACTAATCTAACTTCCCAAGACCTGCACAGATCTCTTCTGAGGGCAGTGCCAAGGGACCCAATTATATTCCATTGTGTTCCACCCATTGCAGGTTCACCCCAACACAGCCATTGTATGGAACCAAGCTTCCAGCACATGAGTGTTTCGAGCACACATTGAGACCACATTCAAACCACAGCCAATGCTCTAATGGACCAAAGTAAAATACTGGGAAGGGGAGGCAGCTTCAGTTCATTGGGTAGAAAAGAAAGCCTGTTGATTAGGTAGAAAAGAAAGCCTGTCTTTGGGACTGATATTGAAGGTGGGCTATTAGTAGTAGAGAGAAGCCAGCTGGAAGAGCTGGAAGAACAGACCAGAGTGTGGCTCTGGGGAGGGATAAGCAAGCATCTTTTAGGAACAGGAAGCTATTGTCCCAACAGCCCCGTGGGCAGGAAGAGGAGTGAGAAAGGAGTTCAGAGACCAAGACAAGACAGTCCCCATATAGGCACTGTGGGGGAAGGAGCAGGGATTGAAGTGTGAGGAAAACCACTGGAAGCTCCTGAGCAGGGAGTGGTAACATCTTATTCAGCGTGATGCCTAGCTGTGTGAGGGCAGCCAGGCAGGCCCAAGCTCAGCCTCTCATCCGAGGGACTTGAGACAACCAAGTCCAGTTTCTGCACCTTGGGATCAAATCCAGCTCACAAAAATGAATGGCAAAGCTATACAGTGTCTCTCCATCAGGAGTTGCCACACATTGAAGAAGGCAGTACTGAGAATTAAACTCAGGAGGTTGCCAGGCAGGTGCTGTGCCACTGTGCCAAAGCCCTGGCTCACCACCCTTTTCTTGTAAAGTACCTGTCCTGGGTTTAATTGTAACTCTCCAAGATTTGTACACTGATGTTCTAAGCCCCCAGTATCTTAGAATGTGACCTTATTGGGAAACAGGGGTCATTGTCAATGTAATTAATTAAGATGAAGTCATACTACAGTAAGTGGGCCTATAACTCAGTGACTGGTGTTCTGATAGAAGTACACATCTGGATATAGGCATATTCCCAGGGAAGATGCCACATCAGATGAAGACAGAGATTGTGATACTTCTATAAGCCAAAGAGTAGCCAAGGATTGTTACTGGTCACTAGAAGCCTAGGAAGACACAGAGAACACAGTCCCCCTCAGAACCTCAGGGGGAGCCCACTTGGATTTCAGACTTCCAGCCTACAGAACTGTGAGATGATTAATTGATGTTGATAAGCACAGTTTGTAGTGCCTCATTATTGTGACCCTGTAGATCAATACATGCGCCATAGTAGAGTTCAGGTTCTTCTGGTTGGATGACTCTGTCATGCTCTTCAAGTCTATCACTGTCATATAAACACAGCCACAGACATCACATAGCCAAATGAGTGTAACCATGTCCCAAAGAAACTATCTTCAGATACAGGGAGCAGCCAGGTGGGACGACACAGCCTGTGGGTCTCAGCTTGCCAGCCTGGGTCTCACCAGTGCCCACCTCATTTCACCTGTCAAAGGCTAGGTGCTTTGGAAACTTCACGTGTTTTTCTCCATGCAGAAATTTGCTTCCATTTAGAATTTGGCAGGAATAATAGAGGCCAGTATTTACACGATGCTAGATCTGTGCCTTGTACTGTGTGCACCCCTTAATACCCCCAAAGATCCAGTGACGCTGGCATTGCTGCTTTCAACTCCACTTTACAGATGAGGGAATTAACTACAAGGCTTATCACCAAGTTGTCCAAAGCTACAAAATGGGCAAAGCAAGGATTTGGGGCAGCCCAAGTCCCTCCGCAGCCTGACCTGTGAGTAAGAGCCCCAGGTCCGCCGCACCAGAGACAGTTTCCAGCAGTCCCAGGTCCCACCTCGTGGCCCAAGACCCAGCGCAGCTCGGTCTGTGAGAGAGAGCCCCAGAGGTCAGTGCTATACAAAACGACAAAGACAAGGAGAAAAATGCAATCTCAGGCCTCGAGTCCACCAGTAAGTGCAGAGGACACTGGCTCAGCTGAAATGAATGAAATAACAGATAAGGAAGCAAAGTAACAACACCAGAAAGGTATAGAGGAATTCAGACAAGAAGTAATTCCTGAAAAAAAAAAAAGAAATATATGAATACATAGCATCTGAAATAAAAAATCAAATGCAGAAACATGAAGGAAAAGCAATGCTCACCCAGAACAAGTGCAGAGAGCACTATTCCAGCTGAAACATATGAATTAACAGTGACTAAAGCAAAGAAACAACAGTAGGAAGGTCATGAGGAACTCAAAACAAATAATTTCTGAAATCAAAAAAGAATTCTTTGAAAAAAAAGAATTCTTTGAAATCATAGCATCTGAAATACAGAAACAAGTCTGGAAATATATAGAGGAAACCCAACTTGGAAGAAACTCTGCATAAAAAGAATTAATAACTACCCCTAAAGAAGAAATGGATAAAAAAATAGAGGAGATCAGAAATATGACGGATTCCTTGAATGAGCAATACAGAAAAGAAATAGAAAGCATGAAACAGAGTCAAAGAGATATAGAAGAACTAAAAGTATGAGTCTACAAAACCATTTGAGTGAAAGCAAAAACAGAGTTTCAGATCTTGAAAATGCTGGTACAGCTAGTGAAAAGGTGAGAAAGAATCTCTTAAAAACAACGAGGATGCAGGGAAAAATAATCCGTCACCTGCAAGATGATGTCAGGATGAATAATGTGAGATTAATTGGAATCAATGAGAATGAAGGAATCAATACAAATGACATAAAAAGAATCTGGGGAGAAGTAATCATGGAAAACTTCACAAATATGAGGAAACAATCCAACATTTAGGTAACTGAAGCATACAAAACACCAAATAACTTCAACCCAAGTAAAAACACACCAAGACACATAAATAGTCAAGATCCCAGAAATCCAACACAAAAATAATATACTGAAAGCTGCTAGAGAGAAGAAGCAGATCACATTCAAAGGAAAACCCATCAGAATTACAGCCGATTTCTCTACACAAACCATGAAGGCAAGGAGAGCATGGAGCAGAGTTCTTCAAGTCCTGTACCAAAACAAATTCCAGCCCAGACTATTATACCCTACAAAACTCTCTTTCAAGTTTGATGGAGAAGTGAAATACTTCCACGACAAAGAACAACTAAAGAATTTCATGATGACAAAGCCATCGCTACACAGGCTGCTGAAAGCTGTTCTAGAGAGAGACCACAATGACCAGAACTCCAAGAATGAGAATGGAAGGAACCCACTAAACAGGACAGACAATTAAACACAGGATACAAAGGAGTAAAGAGCAGCAGGTAAATATCATGACAAACATAAGTCAACACATTTCACTTATAACCATCAATGTAAATGGACTCAATTCACCAATTAAGAGAAATATACTGGTACAGTGGATTAGGAAACAAAATCCAACAATATGCTGTATACAAGAAACACACTTAACTCAGAAGGACATTCATAGGCTCAAAGTCAAAGGATGGAAAACAATACTGAATGCCCCAGCACCTTAGAAAAAAGGAGGAGTAGCAATTCTGTTCTCAGACAGTCTCAACTTCAAACCAAGAATGATCAAATGACACAAAGAAGGCCACTGTATATTAGTCAGGGGAAAAATTCAAGAGGAAGAGGTAACACTCATAAATATCTATGCACCAAACATAGGAGCACCCAACTATGTACAACAAATCTTAATGGACATGAAAAACCTAATATCTAAGACCACAATCTTAACAGGAGACCTTAACACCTCCTTATCTCAAAAAGATCAACCAGACAAAAAATTAGCAAAGAAGTAGCAGAACTGAACCAGAGCTTGGAACAAATGGACCTGGTGGACATATACAGAGGGTTCAACCCAACCACAGCTGAATACACCATTTTTTCAGCTTCATATGGGTCATTTTCCAAAATAGAGCACATACTAATCCAGAGGTCATGTGTAAGTACATGCAAGAAAACAGAAATTATCCCACGCATATTATCTGACCACAGTGCAATGAAACTGGAACTAAATGACAAAAGAAACCAGAAAAACTAGCTAAATTCATGGAAATTACACAACACCCTACTCAGCAATCAATGGGTCACAGAAGAAATTAAACAAGAAATTTAATCATATCTATAATTCAATGAAAATTCAAGCAGAACTTTCCAGAATTTATGGGATGTTATGAAAGCGGTTCTTAGAGGGAAAACCATAGCTATGAACTCACACATTAAGAAAACAGAACGGGAACAAATAAACACCCTAATGTTGCACCTCCAACAACTATAAAAAGAAGAGCAAATGAAACCCAGAGCACAAAGACAGGAAGAAATCATAAAGATTAGAGCAGAAATTAATTCAATTGAGATGAAGAAAACAGTTCAAAGAATCCACAAATCAAAACGTTGGTTCTTTGAAAAACTAAATAAAGTTGATAAGCCTCTTGCCAACCTCATCAAAAAGAGGAAAAAAACAATTCAAGTTCATGCTATAAGGAATGAAAAGGGTGAAATCACCACAGACCCAGTGGAAATTCAGAAGATTATCAATAGTTACTTCGAGAATCTTTACGCTCACAGAATAGAAGACACAGAAGAAATGGACAGATTCCTCAAAAGGTACAAATTACCAAAACTGAACCAAGAAGATATAACAACTGTCAATAAGCCAATAACAGCCAACAAAATACAAAACGTAATAAAAAGCCTACCGACAAAGAAAAGTCTGGGTCCTGATGAATTCACAGCTGAGTTCTACAAGAAATTTATAGAAGATATAATCCTCACACTCCTCAAACTCTTCAATGAAATTGAAAGGGAAGCAGTCCTCCCAAAATCATTTCTGGAGGCAAGTATTATACTGATTCCAAAACCAGGGAAAGATACAACCAAAAAGGAGAACTACAGGCCAATCTCCCTCATGTACACAGATGCAAAAATACTCAATAAAATCCTAGCAAATAGAATACAGCAAATCATCAAGAAGATCATACACCATGACCAGGTAGGATTCATCCCAGGGATGCAAAGATGGTTCAATACTAGAAAATCTATAAATGTAATACACTATATTAATAGACTGAAATCTAAAAACCACATGATCATCTCAATTGATGCACAGAAAGCTTTTGACAAAGTCCAACACTCATTCATGTTCAAAGTCCTACAGAAAACTGGAATAGATGGACTCTACCTTAACTTGATAAAAGCCATCTATGACAACCCAAAAGTTAATATAATCCTAAATGGGGAAAAACTGAAATCTTTTACTCTTAAATCAGGTACAAAACAAGGATGTCCTCTGTCTCCTCTCCTATTCAATATAGTCTTGGAAGCATTAGCAACAGCCATTAGAAAAGAGGGAGAAATAAAGGGAATAAGAATAGGTAAATAAGAAGTTAAATTATCACTATTTGCAGATGACATGATACTTTACTTGGAAGACCCCAAAAAATGCACCAAAAAACTACTGGAACTAATACAGAAATTCAGTAACATAGCAGGATACAAAGTCAATACTCAAAAGTCAATAGCATTCCTCTACACAGATAACAAGCACACTGAAAGGGAAATAATACCTTTTACAATAGCACCGTTGACAATGAAATACCTTGGAATTCACTTAACCAAGGAAGTCAAAGATCTTTTCACAGAAAATTAAAACACTCTAAGAAAAGAGATTATAGGGGATTTCAGAAAATGGAAAGATATTCCATGCTCCTGGATAGGAAGAACCAACATCGTGAAGATGGCCATACTCCCAAAATTATTGTACAGATTTAATGCAATCCCTATCAAACTGTCAGCAACATACCTCCCAGACCTAGAGAAGTCATTCCTAAAATTTATTTTAGGAACGACCCAGAATAGCAAAGGCAATCTTGGCCAATAAAGACAAGGCAGGAGGCATCACAATTTCTGACTTGAAATTATACTACAAAGCCACTGTGATAAATTCAACATGGTATTGGCAACGAAATAGACCTGAGGATCAATGGAACAGATGAAAAGATGCAGAGGCATCTACGATCACACTCAGCCATCTGATCTTCGACAAAGTGGCCAAACAAGCTCACTGGAAGAAAGATAGCCTCTTTAACAAATGGTGCTGGAAAACCGGGCTTTCTACATGCCAAAAACTAAAACTTGACCCAGCTCTATCACCATGCACTAAGCTAAAGTCAAAATGGATTAAAGATCTAAACATTAAAACAGAAACACTTAATCTCCTAGAAGAGAAAGTAGGAGGAACTCTTGAAGATAGGGGTAGGCAGAGTTCACGAACAAACATATATTTGCACGGGAAACGCTTGAAATGATCAACAACTGGAATCAACTCTTCTTGAGGAATTTCTGCACATCAAAAGAAATTGACAACAAAGTGAAAAGACAACCTACAAATTTTGAAAAAATCCTAACTAATAAGCAATCAGACAAAGGTCTGCTGTCTTGAATATATAAAGAACTAAGATATAATAAGACCCTCAAATTTAAAGACCCAATTCAGAAATGGGTATCTGAGATTAATACACACTTCTCAGAGGATGAAATTAAAGAAGCAAATAAATATATGAAACAATGCTCCACATTACTAGCCATCCATGAAATGCAAATAAAAACAATAGAGATACGATCTCACTCCAGAAAGAATGGCTATCATAAGGAAATCAACCAACAACAAATGTTGGAGAGGGCATGGGGAAAAGGGAACACTTCTCCACTGCTAGTGGACATATAGACTGGTACAACCATTGTGGAGATCAGTGTGGAGACTTCTCAAAAGAGTAGAACTGGAAATCCCATTCAAACCAGCTATCCCCCTACTGGGAATTTTCCCAGAGGAAATAAAAACATTATATCATAGTGATATATGTGTACCTATGTTTATAGCAACACAATTTGTGATAGCAAAATCTTGGAAACAACCAAGATGTCCATCACATGAGGTATGGTTGAAAAAGATGTGGTATTTCTATATAATGGAGTATTATTCATCTATAAATAATGATAAACTTGAAACATTTATATTGAAGTGGATGCCACCTGAACATATACTTGTAAGTGAAATAGACCAGACACACATCTGCAAATATCATATAATCTCCCTAGTATAAGAAGACAAAAGAAGAAATACATATAGAAATGTACAACAACTAAAGACAATTGAGTCAGATAGTTAGGGCAACCTTATGGCATATGCTGCAGGATACTAATCAGCTTTTCTTCTGGATGGTTAACAACCTAAGTGTACAGATCAAAACTGGAGAAATAGAAGAGCCACAAGGCCAGTCAATATTTTGGCCCTAGCCTTTCAAGGTCAGCGAAGACTCAGGACCTGGAAGAACCTGTACTATAACATCATGAAACAAAATTGTGCCCCAAATTTTCTGATCAAGGAGATTATGGAGCCACAGAGGAAAGAGATTGATGATATATAGTATGCCTGGGGAGAGTCACGTGGAGAAAAAACTTTCTCTCAGGCTCTCATAGAGAGCAAACTGGTCAAGCATTGGCCGTGATTCATTCATGTGGACGACACAGACAAAGGATCTGCAGAGTAAGGTACAGGATTACAAGATAAACCCTGAGGGGACTTCACTGACCTCATCAGAAACAAAAGCTACATCTTTTGTTATATAGGTCTTAATCCATCTCAGTCTTAACCATCCAGCAGAAAGGTATAAAAATGAGGTATATAACATGGGGCCATAATAGTAAGTTGAGCTGTAAATGGCTATAGTCAACAACTTCTTCAGATAACTCACCATTACTGTGGAATTCTTCACTGTGTTGGATTGTGGCACTGAGTTCAGGCACCTAAGTTGGTTTAATGACAATGGAGTACTCATTTTTGACAGGTGTAGAAAAAAAAATGGGGGATACAAAAGAAGCATCATGATGTGTGTGTGTATAAACAGTACAGTTAGGACAAATATGCCATGCTTCTGCATAATTCTATGATAAGCAAGATTTGCACTAATAGTGGTTGGACAAGAGATTATGTTGGCTTCTAGTACTATGGACAACCACTAGGAAAATAACAAGGTAGAAAGTATTAATTATTGAATCTGTGATATAATTCAGGTATGAAAAATAGGATAAGTAAATGGCTACACTCTCTTAATTCAACCAATTAGAGACATCTGCTATAATAATGTCTGTAACTATAATATCATGTATGCACCTTGTACAATACCAAAACATTATGAAAACAGTTTGCAATGTATTATTTTGTCGAATCTGTCCTGTTAATTTGTCTTGAAACTGTCTCATTGGTATTTGTACTTCAATAAAATAAGAAAGAAAGAAAGAGAGAGAGAGAGAGAGAAAGGAAGGAAGGAAGGAAGGAAGGAAGGAAGGAAGGAAGGAAGGAAGGAAGGAAGGAAGGAAGGAAGGAAGGAAGGAAGGATTCGGCCTTGGCAGAGTGCACAGGAACTGCTTTCCGATGTTTGTGTGAACACTGTCAGACGTTCTCTCACTTCTCTTGCTGGTCCCCATGCCTTTGACTTTAACTCCTTTCTCTGCCATAAAAATGTGTTTAAATATGTAATTTCTCCCTCTACCTCAGATACTCAATCCTTCCTTCCCACAGGGTGGACGACTACAAAAACGAGTTGGAGAAGTTGTTGATTTGTCTCAGTTCTAATTATTGGAGCAATTAGTCCCTTTTTTCTTATGAGAAATACTTAAAGCGCCACACCGTACATTTATTAATTCCATTCAGTTTTGCTACAGGGCCAGCTGGCTGAGGGGGGCCAGTGCACACCTTCTGAGGTCTGGTGAGGGCAGCCAGGGTGAGTGGTGGGCAACGTTGCTCTTTACTTCTTCAGCCTCACTCATTCACCTGTTTCCTCTCCATTCCCATGGGCGCTATCCCAGCCCAGGCCTCTTTATTTCATGGCTGGCTTGTTGCAACAGTTGGTCCCTATGCCTCCGAGCTATTTTATTTCTCATTTCTTCTGTGTGCTGCTATCAGATTCATCTTCCTAAAGCAGCTCTTCCGTCATCTCGCTCTCCTCCTAGAAAGCCTCCAATGGCTCCCTGCTGCCTCCCAAATTGAGCTCCTCTGTTTGGCCTCCACCCTCACAACAATGGCCTTTTAGATTTATGTGAGTAAATAAGATATTTTGTTCAAAGAAAATATGTTTCGAGTTCCAGCAGAGTGCCTCTGATTTGTGTAAAATATTCCTTATGGTGAAAATGTCAGCATCACCTTTAAGAGTTCATCAAAGTGAGGGAGCAAACAAAATTAATAGTAATAAAAGCAAGTAGTTCTGCTGAAGTCACCCACCAGTTATGCCATGCAGGACCCACAAAGCAGGTGGGAGAAAGAAGAAAATTGAGTCCAAAGGTCTAGTGCCACAAAGGAAATGTTCAACCTAGCTACATGCATGCATGAGCGAGAGAGCCCTGAATCCATCTTAAAAGCATACACTGTTAGTCGGGGCAGCACCACTGCTATGACAAGTCAGTGTCCAGGTGCTCAGAGCCTTACTTGCTCACATGGCAGTGGATGGGTGTCCCAAGGTGGGTGACAGCTGCCCACCACCACACGCCCAGTGAGGGTGTCTCAGTTACTCTTCTCTCATTACTGAGACAAAATATCCAACACCAAAACTGAAGGAAGGAAAGGTTTGTTTAGCTCATAGTGAGTCATACTCAGCTGGCTCCAAGGCAGAGTGGCACATAGCAGAGAGCAAGCAGTTCATGGGGACGGAAGACAACAAAACAGCAAGAGCAAAAGGAAGGAGTAGTGGCAACAGCAGCAGCAGGAGAGACAGAGGCAGAGAGCAAGTCTCTCCCTTCCTTACCTTGTATGCAGAGTACCCCCCAACCCAGGGCAGGTGTAGCACTCACACCCATAATCCCAGCATTGGATCATGAATTAATCACAACCTCTAGAAGCCACCCCAATGACTGCATGAGGCTTTGGGGGAGACAACTAGACATAAACCCTAACAGAGGGTCACAGCCCCTTTCCTCTATGGCTCCAAGACAAGGAGAAGTCATAGTTCCATCCACTGGCGTCCAGCAGGGAGAAGGCACCTGTTTCTTAATGACCCTGGCCCAGAAATAATGCCCATCATTGTGACTTCAGGCAAGAACAATGGCACCTGGTCTCTTGAAGGTCCAGAACACGAGGCCCCAGTTGGCAACCACCTCCCAACAGCAACCAAACAACAGGAAGGGAGGGTTGTGCGTTTCAGTGCACAGCGAGGTACTCCTGCTCCACAGAGAGAGGCTATTAATATCCAGTTCGCTGGTAGCTTGTCCCTAGGCAAAATACAATGTGTTCAGGTTAAAGCAGCCAGGCAAAACCCAAAAAAACAGAAGCAAATATTTTTTTCCCAACCATTTCTTTCTATTGTAGTACTTCACTTGAATGGTCCCCATTCCCCAGGTCTGCGTTCATTCATCACTTGTCCTGGGGAGCTTTTGCTGATATTTCTGCCTAAATCACATTTCTGTTCTCTCCACCTCCTAGCTGCCTATACCTGCCATGTATAACACTTATCAGACTTGCAGTTTTATATCTGTGTGCGCAATGATTACGTGAATCCCAGTCTCTCCCATTAAATTTTCTGTTTCTCCATGGCAGGTACATGGATTCTTTTTCCCACTACTTTGTTCTCAAGGTCTAGCATAGGAGCAGACTTAGAGTAGGTTCTCAATACATGATTGTTAGCAAAATAAATTAAGTAACTTTTTTTTTTTTGGCGATACTGGGGATTGAACTCAGGACCTTGCGCTTGTCAGGCAAGCCTTTATTCTACTGAGCTATCTCCCCAGCCCTAGGTAACATTTCTATTCTTCATGGAAAAAGTGGAAGTGAGAATCTAGAAAAAAGAAAATCTTAAAATCATCAGTAAGCATTTAAGTTAATCAGCAATTGCTAAGTTGATTCTGTGTAACAAAGACCCCTAAACATCCAGTGACATACCAACAAATATTCTTTTCTCACTCAAGGTTTTATGAGTTTAATAGAGTAGCTTGCCTTTCGGCTACATCCCTTGCCACCATCCAGGTTAAAAGGTAAGCCACTGTCTGGGGAAGATTCTTCTCCTAGGACCAAACTAGAGAAAAAAGATTAGGGCCGATGGTATAGCTCAGTGGACTAAGCACTTGCTTAGGTGAGCGCAGGGGCCAAGGTTCAATCCCTGGTTCTCATGCTGCACCGGACCCACTTTTGGGTGTGCTGAGCCAGTGATGGAGTCTGGGTGTGGTGGCGTGTGCCTGTAATCCCAGCACTAGGGAGGCAGAAAGCAGGAGGATCATTATGAGTGTGGGCTGCATAGTGAGACCCTACACACAAAAAAAACAAAAACAAAAACAAAAAAAACTAAAAGGATAAAAGGTTGAAACTAATCCATGTAAAATACAGCTCAATCCTGAAGCAGTCAACATTCTACTGGCCAAAGTAAAGTTGCCATGTGAAACAGGGTTAGACTGTGTTCCAGGGAATTTTGGCAAGGGTGTAGAGGGATGAAAAAAAAAAAAGTTTAAAATCTACCACAAACCTGTCTCAACTTTTTGCATCATGTATGTTTAAATTGTATGTGTTTATATACACTTCAGACCAGTCATTATTGCCTTTTAAGAGCTGGAGAGATCCTAAGGGAAGGGAGATTGTTAATGCATGAGTTCTAATATATACACAAGATTTTGTTAATTGCTGGGGTGACTTAAACATTTTGCAAAGGAATCTTTCAATCTCCACAGTATCAGAAGCAAGCCCCTGGCCTCACTTATAGCTCATCTCAAAACTGAACTAATCATGGCTCATTTTAAGTGTAGCAGGAATAACAAAGCTCAGACGCAGTGCCTTCAGGTATTACTGTGTGCACACTGTCCTAGAAAACACACCTCTACATAAGAGCATCTCATCGTCATTCAGGCTGGTTCTGGCGCTTAACAAGGCTCAGCAATGAGAAGTCTTTTCATCTCACAGCAGTTTAAGCCTTTCTCAGGAGCTGCAGAAAACAACAGACCATCCCTACCATGAACACTTTGCTTCACATCACCTTTATGTACCTCGTGAGTGACAGGACCTGGCTTCTTCTATAGACCAACAATAACCACGTACTTAAAAGTCGCAGACTCTTTTTTCTCCCTCTCTTTCTGCAAGCTTCTGGTGTATTCAAATACAATTGGTGCCTTAAATCTTGACTTATTAAATAAGAAGGGAATGGTTGACTGTGATCTTAGGTTGAAGCTTCGCAGATGTCAGGGTGAAATGAGAATCAAAAAAATCAAGGAGAAAGGACATTTTACATGCATCTTGGAGCATTCATATTTGAAGGGAGAAAATGTACTTGTTCAAACATTTATGTGGTTACATTCCCTCTTTTACCAAAGGTTATAAATACTCATAAATGGATTCTTCTCCTGTAAGTTTCCCTTGTATTAGTTTTGACATAATCCTTCTATCTTGAATTAAAAACCAGTTAAATTAAAGTAAATATAACACGAGACCCAAGGCTCAAACTGATAATTATAAATGGAAATTAAGCACTTCTTGCAGCCAGTTGAGTAGCTCAGCATTTCTCCATGGATATATACACAATAGATTGGGGGAGGGTTCTTGGCCCCTTGCTTAGCACAAAATCCCTACCCCATGACTGGTTTCCTTTACCACTGAAGAGGAGCTGGGATTACGGTTTGTCGGTTACTCTTCTCTCATTGCTGGGACAAAATACTCTTCTCTCATTGCTGGGACAAAATACCCCAGTGGAGAGTTCAGTCCGTACTCAGCTGGCTCCAAGGCAGAGTGGCACATGGCAGAGGGTAGCCGTTTGTGGCAGCTGCAAAAAGCAGAGAACAAAGGGCAGAAGCAGCAGCTCTGGCAGCTAGCTGGCCTGTCTCCCATCCTTACATTGTAATGCAGATTACCTGCCCCAGGGCAGGCACAGCACCCACACCCACAATAACCAGTCACAAACTCCAGAAGCTGCCCCATGACTGCATGAGGCTTTGGGGGGGACACCTAGACACAAGCCATAACAGGATCACATAATCTTATCTTGAGATACTGGCCAACAAAATGAAGTTATGAAGTCAGTAAAACAATCATCTGCATTACAGTCAGCTCCATGTTGCTGCAACAAAATACCTAAGGCATAAGAATCTATGAAGAGTAAAGGCTTGTGCCGCTCACTGCTTTGGAGGCTCAAAGGCATAGAGCCTGCATCGGCAGATGTTGGCACATAATGGTAGGAGCATAAGTAGGAACAAAATGTTTATATCTCCAGCCAGGAAGTAGGCAGGAATGGTACAGGCTGAGGTCCTACATTCCCCTTCCAGGGAACATCCCCAGTGGCCAAAAGATTTCCTAGTAGGTGTCTCCTACTAAAGTCTCCATCACTTCCCCGTCATAGCACTCCGAGGATTAAACTCAATATTTGGCCTTTGGGGATATTCAACTTATGGGAAGCCCTTACTTCTCAGGGTCTCTTTGGGCCTATCTGCTTGACAGCTGGCACCTTACCAAGGCCATGAACCAACTGGCCCCTCAGGAATATGCCACCCAGCTAATTCAAGGAGACTGAAGTGTTGAAAAAGGGCCTGCCCTCCAGGGCCTTGGTTCCTCTCAGTGCTGCTGATTCCGTTAGCTGGGAAACCAAGGCAGAGCGTGGCCAATAGCAGAGATTCAATGGCCAGCTCCCAGGGCTTAGTACACATGCTTTCTGTATCTCCGTGGGTGGCAGAGTGTGTCTACATAACAAACTGTCACAACATTTAGCAGCTTAAAAAGTGACAGTCAATCTTCTCTCAGTTCCATGGGGTGGCTAGTGGCTTTTCCTCTGTTTGTGTTTGCAACCTCGTGTGTGTTGGTAGCCAGACGACAGCTGGGTCTAGAGTCGTCTGGGTGCTCAGTTCTGGATCACAGAGATGCCCTCATCCTCTGTGGAGTTTTGGGGCCCCTCATTGCCACAAGGTCTCCTCAGTGAGGCAGCAAGACTTCTTACCTGGCAGCTCAGGGCACCCAGAAAGCAGAAAAGGGAGGCACCTCTAGAAGTTTGTGTCCCAACCAAATTGATGTGCTAAAACTGAATTCCCAGTGTGATAGCATCAAGCAGTGGGGCTTGGGAGATGATTGGATCCCTAAAAAAGAGACTTTGTCTCTCCCCCTGGGTGAAGACACAGCAAGAGGCACCTTCTAGGAAGCAGAGGCCCTCACCGGACATCTGATCTGCTCATGTTTTGATCTTGGACGTCCTAGCCTCCAAAACCATGAGATAGAAATTTGTGTTATTTCAAAGCTATGCAGTTTACGGTATTCTGCCGCAGAAGGTTGAGCTAGAGCTAAAACTGCGGGGCCAGTCGAGGGCATGAGGCTCATTGCCGGCATTGCTACTTCCTCTTGGCAGCTAATGCCATCTCAGGACCAATCAGGAAGGCAGAGTAAATGTTGCTGTGTGTGTGTGTGTGTGTGTGTGTGTGTGTGTGTGTTTACAGTCATGGGGTACGAACTCAGGCTCTCCCCACTGAGCTTCATTCTCAGCCCATTTTCTTCTGCTGAGACAAGACCTCACTAAGTTGTGCAGGCTGGCTTTGAACTTTTAAGCCTCCTCCCTCAGCTTTTCAGGGTTCTGGGATCACAGGTGCTCTACAGCATCCAGCTGAAACTCCACTTGTGAGGGATGAGTGGAGGAGGGTAACTGGCCACTTTGAATCCACCCTGGGCAGTGTTGGGAGGACTGGATTTTGCCTAGTTCTGGGTCACTTGCTCTGGATGCACTGTCGTCCTTAGCCTGAGAACCCGTAGCTCACCGACCCCGCTGAGCACTGGGCCTTGCTAACTGTTTCAATACTCCATGCTCTTACACACATGTCCGTGTGTGTGTGTGTGTGTGTGTGTCGTGTGTAGTCATGAGGGAACCAAACAAATGATGAAATAAATCATTCGCAGGCTAAGGGACATGTAGGCCCATCTGACAATGCAATTTCTATGACTTCAAGCTATTTTCAGAGGCAATGTTTGTTAGCTCCCTAAGGGGGAGGAAACTGTGAGAGATATTTGGATATTTTAGTCAATAATTACCATGGCCCACTGGCTTCAGGAACTGTTTTGAGTAGAGAACATACTGCAAGAGGAAATTCCCATCTCGCCACCCTTTTCATCAAGCCTATTAAGCTAATGATTTTATTTTAACAATGGTTTCCCCACAGCCAGTCTGTCTTGAGTATAGACTGCCAGACATGGTTACTAAACACCCAGAGACTCAAACAATTATAGAAATGCTATTTTTAAGTTCTCTTATGTAGTCTCCTGGGCAATGAGCCTGCTAACATCAGACTCAGATTCCAGAAACTTCTGTTCCCATCAGGATACCTAAAGCCTTGATTTCTTTAGGTATCCTGGATACTTCTGAGCATGACTTGCGGGTCCCAATGGAGAACTGTCTTTCATGAGGTCAGGGGACACTCCTAACCGAAGGAGGGGCTGTGACAACAAGAACACAGGCCTATCCCTAGTAGCTGTAGGGCTATTTACCCAGACACCCTGTGGAGTCCTGCTGTGCCCTATGAGTGTGAGATTTGCTGAGTTTAAAGTTTAACCTGAGTTAGATGAAGGTTGATGCCCTTTTCTATAGAAGCAAAGTATAAAGCTCAATGAAGTTATTTGTGTGCCATTGACCCCGTTTGGGTCTTCTTTTCTAGCACCTTGCTTGTCCCCTCTAACTCCTCGCTCAGCCCACTTCCTAAGCACTCCCTTTTAGCTTGAGGTTGAACACCCCATCCAATGTTCCCTGATCCTTTTCATCAGTCTCTACCACTTCCCGGTCCCCTTACACCCAAGGCTTTGTTCCCATATTTATGTTCTCTACATCTACCAGCATTTGAATTTGAACTGGGGCTCAAGGCAAGACCCAGGCTTCCTGCCACCCCTCCTGTTATATGCATACCCATGTGATGAGGGGTTGGTTAAATAGCACCAGGGGCTGATTTATAATGTGCGAATTCAAAGAGGACAACCTGGATAGGAGGGAAAGGCTACTCACCCTCTTCTTCTGTCTTATGATTGGTATCCTCAGGAACAGTGACCATAATCCCAATGAGAGGTGACTCTCTCCACCCACTCCATCTTAGTAAGTGCCATGGAGAAATTTCCACCAGAAAGAAGCCTGCTTTACCTTCTCCAGTGGCCTGGACCTACACAGTTTTATTTAGCAAGTCAAGCTCAACTTCTCAGATGATTAGGACAAAAACATGCTGACATGTACCTGGAAGTAATTCCTTACAGAATTTTGTTTCTTCATATTCTGTTCCCACCCACAAAAGCATGTCAGTCAAGAAAGCTACTAACCAAGAAAAGTGCATTTTGTCAACACAGAAACCTGAGTTTTGCTTAGGGGCAGATGGGCCTCAGGCCCAGGCCTATGGCTGGATTTCAGTTACCTTACCTCCCACGGCATGTGCTCCTATGGAACATTCCTCCAGAGGAACCCACAGCGCCTGTGTGTCCTGTAGTTTGCACACAGTTTAACCACAGCTATTTGACTAGATCGTGGGTCCATGCTACCCATCAGTGTACTAATCCACTAGTGAGTTATAGTTCAAGAGGATGCTGGGAGATAAAGCCTGGGAAGGAGTGGGTTATGAAGGGCATGGTCTGGAAAGGGCCCCTCCCTCCTTCCTCCTGGATCACTCTTTCTGCTTCCTGCCACCATGCCATGGACTGTTTCTCCTCTGCCATTTCTCCATGAGTGAAAACCACTGGACTATGGACCGAAACCTCTATGAACCATGATCCAAGATAATCTCTCCTCCTTTGAGTTGTGGGTGCTGGACATTTTGCCCAGGAACTACAAAAATAATTAAGGCAAAGCCAAACTGAAAGATTACATATAGATAAAAATTAGTTCCCAGGGAAATGTAAATAAAAATACATGATTTTATTTTTACAAGGAAAAGTCAAATGCACCTGGTGGAGTATTGGTTCTCGGCCACATTGGAATCACTCAGGGCTCTTTAAAAGTGAGGTGCCTGGGTCCCACCTTTCCACATATTCTCCCATAGTCTAGCCATGGTGATGAACTTATGGTGTGCACGCTGCAGTGAACTATTGGTATCATTCACAGTCTTAAAAGGCCCACTACCACTGCTTGAGGGTGTGGCTTAGGCTCTGGGATTCTTTGGAAGCTGCCTATGTGATTTAAACCTGCAGCAAAGGTTGAGAAACACTGACCTAAATATAACCCTACCATGATTAAAACGGGAAGTTTGATCCTGGGATTCCCTGCAGCTAACGCCAAAAGGGGAATCTGATGAGCTTCTAAATACGAATGGTCTCAAAGATGAGAAAGCTCTTCCTGCCTCTAAATTTGGAAGGCCGTCACTAAAGTATGTCTTATTCCAATGTTTGCTGTACAGTTGTGTTTGTGTACCTGTTCCTTGCCTGGTTCATATGCTTTTGTGTGTAGTTTCATTTTTACATCATCCCATACAGATTTTAAGGCAACTTTTGGCAGATTTGCTCTATCAGTCACCCAGAAGAGCACGCACCGTGATTTTTAAGGAAAATAATGCTCCTGCTTCTGTCTTTGTCAGCTTCTTTTCATCTTTCTTTTGCATTTCTACCTTCTTGGTTGCATTAATGATTCTCAGAACTAAGGGTCATGGAAACACAGGCTTGATGATGGCTCTATAAAATAACTGCAACACCCCATTTACTGGTCAGGGATGCTAACAGTGACGGTGAGCATGGGACAGTTTGTCCTTTCCCCAGACGGTACTGGACTCACGAGCTGTATCTGTGGTTCCCAAGGGAGGAACTGCAAGGCTCTGCGTACCAGTGAGCATCTGCCTTCTGTTCAGAAAACGCTGCCCTCGACAAAGTGCTGCATGACACCAGCAGGTTGTGGTTGGATGGTACCGTAGCCATCATTTCAGCCCCAAGGGAGCACAGAAAGGAAACAAAACATAACTTGGGGACAGTTGGTCTGTGTCCCTGTTTCTGCACAGTCCCCTTTGGGCACCCCTTTGGGAGTTGAGGACAGCATGCTGTGACCATTGTTCCGATGAACTTCCAACTGAAAGAGTGAAGTCATTCATCCTTGCCTTAGGAGGACCGATGGGCTCCTGGAGTGACCCCTATGCCTTGTGGCTACTTTACTCTTATCATTTAAAAGACCCAGCACAAAAAATGATGCTGTCTCTGTACTTTGGTGAGGCTTTGAAGCATCCTTGTAAGGATGGGAAAGAAAAGTTAGCTGCGTGAAGGTCAGCTCCACGTGCAAGGGGCCACTGTGTCTTCTTCCCTGGCAAGTTAAATTTGACTGTGACACTTGGTCAAAGGCTAAAGTACTTGTAATTAGCAGCCACTGCCTTGAGCAAAGCCCTGTGTTGACCAACAACTCACAGGAAGGGTTAGTGTCCAGCCCATCACAGGCCTCTAGGACCTATTCCTGTCCCTTGGCCCCCATGGCCATGGCCACAACCTGCAGATTTGCCCTGTTGCAGTCCCAGTGTCTGATGCTGGCCTGGCATGGGGAAGCCCCCCATGTACACTTATTAAGGGATGCCTGAGGATGCCCACCTGGAGTGTACCAGGCCCTAGCTGGATCATGGACCACTCTGCAGAGGGAAGGAGTGGGGTAGATAAAGCTTCTTCGCTCTCAAGCCCTGGAGTCAGCATCTGTCTTGGACCAGAGGATGCCAACGGACATCCCAGGCACAATGGGAGGGCTGGGCTTACCCTTGGGGTCCCTGCCTGCTGAGGGGGACCTCCATAGGTCTCTGAATCACCCGGACCCCCATCCTCAGGCTGAGTAGAGGATGAGAAGCAGGTGCTGGCAGTGTGCTGATAACCTCGAACAGCCAAGGCTGACACCCCAGCCAGTTAGTTAAAGTTAGTTAAAGTTTACCCCATGAATGCTGATACTTGCCAGGAAATAGGACGAAGTCGGCCCCCTCACCCCCCACCTTTCCTCTTGTTTTTCTTTTTTAAAAAACACATTCAGAAGTGTCTTAATGGCTGTTGAAGGAAATTATTGCCACAGCAATCAGGGCTCTCTGTGTGAGACGCCTTCAATAGTCTGTGGCCTCCCTCATAAGGCAGGAGGGACATTTGGATATTAAAATGCCACTGAGCTACATCTGCTGACAAGCAGCCACTAATTATCTCTTAGGGCAGCAGGAGATGTACCCCAGGCCCCCAACCCACCAATACCTACCTGAGGCGGGCTGCAGCCAGATGGTGGCTTCTTAGACAAGGACAACAGAGTATGGGGGATAAAGAGGTGGAAACAGCACTGGCAAGAGGCCAGCACTGAAAGAGCCATTTGCTCATCCTCCATGCCCCCGGTGAGAGCAGACCCGCACGCCTGGCGTCGGGAAGTCCAATTTTCAGTTACACCGTGCCTCGCAGGAAGCACGCAGCCTCTTCATCCCTTGCAGTTATATCTAGACTATAAATTCCTTTTCAAGAAAGAAAGGAAGAAAGAAAGAAAGAGAAACAAAATGCTCTTGCAAGTTGATCAGCTTCCCCAGGCTGGGTACGGTCATCCCTGTCCCCACCGGAGTCCTTGTCTAGCCTCTCTGAGCCCTGAGGCTGATCTACTACAAGCTCCCGTAGCCTCCGCCTTCACTCCGGTTTGGTCGCCGGAAGGGAAAAGCAGGAGCAAGCGAGGAGGGTGGGCAGAGAGGGCAGTCAGCGTGCTTACTGCCTACCCCCCTGCCCAGGCTCCGTCAGGGACTGGCTTCCTTCTGAGCACCAACTTCCGTTCCTGTCAGCTGTGCCCTGGGTGTTAACCAAACTGGATTCTGACAACTGCTTTCTGCTCTCTCCTATGGACTTATGGGAGCTAAGACCACTCCCACCTCCACCTCCTTACTAGCTAGGCATCAGGCTACCCTGCTGGGCTTTCTCACCCCTGCAGCTCCTTTGTAAAGAGCTCACTCTCCTCAGCCTCCAAGCTTGCACATACCATCTGTTTGCTGCCAGGCTGTGGCTGGCACATAGGTGCAGTCAGGTCTTTCTGTGTCTTCTCAGGGAACTTTTCACCAACAGTGCAGTGTCACCATAGCATCCTCCATTACAGAGCCACGTGACTCACCCAAGGTCATTCAGCTGGCATCTGTGACTCTAGATGTCAGAAGCATTTCAGCTTCTCTACTAAGTTTAGGTTGCGGTACCTGCCCCATCAGGTCTCCTAGACCTCGCAAGTGCCCCTAGATCCTTATGTCCATATTCTCTCAGCTCTAGCTATTTTGTGAACCAAAAAATACTTGCCATCCTTTTTAGCAAAGCATTTTTTAACGTACAAGTTTCCCTAGAGCCTCAAAGTCTCCTGCCATGCTGTTTCTGTCCTGGAGCCAGGCACCCCGGAACTGAACCCATGGAATCGTGAGACAAACCAAACCTCTCTCCTTTTGAATTGCAGGTCTTGGATATTTTGTCCCAGCAACAAGAACAGTGACCAAGTCTGTGCCCCAGCCAGTAGAACCAATATGCCTGCAGTGCGAGGTATCACATAGAGTATTTTTTGTGTTTGAAATGTTGCTATTGTTTTGGTTTTTTTTTAATTTTGTTTTTTATTAGTACCTGTTTGCATTGCAAATGTTTGCATCCCTTGTGAAGAGTTGGCACATGTGTGTAACACATCTTATCAATACATTGTGTGTCTTATCTGTATTAAGGAAAAGCTAAGTGTTATGGTATGTATCTAGGTGTCCCCCCAAAGCCTCATGCAGTCTTGGGGCAGCTTCTGGAGTTTGTGACTGATTACTGTGCGTGTGGATGCTGCAGCTGCCCTGGGCAGATAACCTGCATTACAGTGTAAGGTGGGAGGAGAAGCCGGCTGCTAGAGCTGCTGCCGCCTCTCCCTTGGGTTCTTGCACTTTGCCGCCACCATGAAAGGCTGCCCTCTGCCTTGTGCTGCTCTGCCTTGGAGCCGGCTGAGTATGGACTGAAGCCTCCAGTTACTGTGAGCTGAATAAACCCTTCCTTCCTTCATTTTCGGTGTTGGGTGTTTGTCCCAGTAATGAGAAGAGTAACTAAGACACTAAGCCTCCTAAGAAAGCAATGCTAAGGTACAGTGGTTGAAGAAGATGGCCTTTATTTTCTGTCATATGTGTTAAGCACATAAACGTTTCAGGACAGCACATCACTCTTCTCCACACGGCCCTCAAGTTCCTGTATTTCCATCTTGTCTCCGCATCTCTTGAGGTGGTGTAAGGAGGCATATCAGTACCAGCCCACAAACTTCTCAGTCAAAGCTCACCTGAACTGAGTTGTGACATTGACATCAATCTCTCTCAAACCTTTACCACAATTTGACACCCGTGTGACATCCAAGCACATGCCCAGAGAACTCAACTCATTGATTATTGACCCAAAACATGCTCCATGGTGGATTTAGTGTAGAGTGGAGTAGAAATCTAACTCTCCAACACAGAGCACTGCCCTGCGGCCTGCTCATCCACCTGGTCAATTCTTCATTTGCATGAAAGCAGGGGAAGAACAGAGACAGGAGGAGGTACTTCCCCACTGAGCTTCACACCTTGAGGCTCAGGCTTGGGAGGGACTCATTTCTCTTCTGCCTCCTATGCGGGTGTGAACCTTTCAACATGACTGCAGCACTGCGCAGACAATGGCAGGTGGGGAGCGTGGTTCCTAACCGGGCAGCTCATATTTAACTACAACTCTTTCACATGGAAAAAACTGGCAGTTGGTGTCCTGTGAGCCTCCCTGTTATCCACGCCTGAATACAGTCGTGGCCCAGGTTCTGGTCCCAGTGACACTCAGATCAAACCCAGCTCTTCTACAATCAAGGCTTCCCAAGTCTTTCCTTCCTGATCTCAGCTTGCAGCTGGAAGACAGCAGGAATGATACCAGAATAGCACCTAAAGACCCACTTTCTAGTCCTAACTCTGTGACACCCGGTGACTCTGCAGGGTGGAGGAGGTGCTTCACCACCAAGCTTCAGACACAAGGATTCCTTCCCTTGACAATCAGGAAGAATGCCTGATCAGGTGAGTTAATTGTTGGCCAACTACATCATGCATTAGTAGCAGGCATTGCCATGGCTTGGATAAGGGTCCTCAAGGGCCCATGTGTTAAAGACTTAGCCTCCACCTTGGCCCTCTGCGGAGGTGGTGGAGACTTTAAGGAATAAGACCTAGGGAGATGACTTGAGTCACTGGCTATGCGCCAGGGGTCTACAGGCCTCCAGCTCCATTTCTTCTGGACTCCTTCTGTCTGCTGCACGGAGTGAGTAGTTTCCTGTACCACGCTCCCATCACAGTCTGCTGCTATGGGTGCAAAGCCACGAGGCCAATCCATTGCGGACAAAATCCTCCAAAGCTGTGACTCGGCAGAGAGATAGCTCAGCGGTCTAAGCGTCTGCCTGGCAAGAGGAAGGACCCTGGTTCCACCTCTAGCACCACATGCCATGCCAGGCCTCCATGCTGAGGTGGCCACAGAACTCCAGGCATGGTGGCACATGCCTGTAATCCCAGCGCCAGGGAGGCTGAGCCTGAGGATCACTACAAGTCCAAGCTGTGTGACCAGACCCTGTACCAAATAAATAAATAAATAGATTTTTAAAAACTGTGAGCCAAAATCAACCTTTTCTCTTTATAATTTTTCTTATCTCAGGGATTTTCTTACAGTAACATACAGCCAGTAAATTCAAGAACTAATCTTTATGAGTTACATGGCACCACTGTTCTGTGTTCCATATATTGATGTTTTACCTTCACAACAATCAGATATAAGAGGTGTGATTACTATTTTCAGTCTCTGACTGAAAAAAAAAATCTGAGGGGAAGAGGAGGGAAATAAGTTACCTAGGGTTACCAAAGCCCGAGCTCATAACACTCCAAAAGGCAGGTAAAGGGCTGTCAGAGGATTCCTTGGATTTCTGGAAGGTCCACTTTCACTTGAAAACTATCTGGTTTGATCTTCCTGTGAGATAAAAGAACTCTTTGTGGAAATGCGCCATTTGTTTCACTTCCTCTTCTCCCTACACAGCCTAGGCCTGGTGCTTTCACATCAAAGCAATTGACTGCACTGTGCATGATGGACCCAGGTGGACACAATGAACGTCATCGAGCGTGTTCTGCTGTGGTAGAAATTATGCAAACTTGCCACTCCCATGGCCAGATTCTCAGCCCCTTCCTCCTGGATAGCAGCTATGCTACCCCGGGCAAATGGTTTCTCCATCTCCGCTATGGAGCATCCATTTTCTCTTCTAAAAGTATGTAATAAAGAGAAAGAGTTTTGGGAACTGAGGCTGGCTGTGGCTGCTGCCTCTTATATGATGGAATTGTTTACAGTATTGGGAGAAATCATGAATCCACACCACTGCCAACACACACTGCTGTACCCAGGAAGAAAGAAAAGCTCCTAAGGTGAAAAACCAAGCAGTGTCCCCTGTGCTGCTCAAAGAAGGACTTTAGTGAAGGTTCACCTGACAAGCAAACATGTTAGCAGGCCCTCAGGTAAGTCTGAAACCAAATAGAGCTAGGAAACACATTTTCTCTTTGTACTCAGAAACTGAGTAGCGAAGAAGAGAGGAGAATGTAGGAAAAAGAGACCCCACAAAGTGGAGATGAAAGATTTTGAAGAAGAAAGTGGGCTTAGTAATGGAGCTGGGAGGAGAGAGCCAATACAGGAGTGAGTCCTCCGGTTGGAAATGGCGAAGTGTGTGTCAGCAGACATGCTTGCCGTTCAAGCTCTTACCTGTGGTGTTATGAGATATTTCTACTTCAGTATTCCAAACAGGCAGTAAAGTCTTCTATACACCAATGACTTGTGTTAATGGAATGCACTGGGGTGGGGGGGTCCACACAGGGGTGATGTGATATGAAGGAAAATCTTCAGTAATTCAGAAAAGCTTGAAACCAGGAGAGAATAAGAGAACACTGCCCACCTCTCTCCCTTTCCGTAAAGCCTCCTTGAGATAGGAGGAACCATGACTGCCTGTAACTGCCTAAGGAACAGCATTTGAATCCGTCTGAATTGACTCTCAAAGGGCAGGAGGCCTGACATCTCAGGTACAAGGAGATAGTGATGTCCAAGACTAATATCTAAACACTTTAGCAGGAGGTGCACATGGGTGCCCACTATCAGAACTGGCTGCTGGGCTTTGTACCCTTGTGTTAGATGATCAGTATCAGAGCTGCCAATACAAGTGTCATAGAGGAGCAAAATATGGTAACATATGTCCAGTTTGGGCATTTATAGGTCCTTGCCAAATGGTAGTACCTTCTTCCTTTTAAGGCCCAACAAGACTGAACAATTTGTGAGAGATCTACTGAAAGAGAGAAAACTAGAATTTGAAAAGGGGTCCAGAGTTCTGCCATGCCCCATCCCTGCTATGCTATTTGTGCTTTGAAGGCAGGAGAAAGGGAGAGAGGTGATCCCCCCCCTTATGCCCATGGACCACCCCATTCCTAGGGAGAGAGGGGAGCCAGGCTTGGGCTCCAGATCATACAGGGAGGAAATGGATGCTTCAGCTACATGCTCTACCCTACAGTCAGCGTCAAAGGCGGAACTATTAAGGTTTTAAGATGTATTTATTTAAGGACTACAAAATAGTTGAGGTTAAAAGGAGGATTTCTTGGGGTCCCATGGAGGAAAAGCATCAAGAATTACAAGGTTTTCAAATTCAGTAGAATTCACTGGGCACTCCCATCTTCCATTTTGTCCTTGGGCTCTATGTAGTGGTGACAAGAGGGCTCTGGATCATTGGGCCTGAATCCTTTACATTTATGTCAATGCCATCCTTGAGCCAATCACTGTGGCCACAGTAACTAACAGGTGGTGACCTTGTCTGGTGCCTGTGCCTTCTTTTCCCACCAAGTTGTTCTTTTTGCCCTCTCCTCTGCTCCAGCCACACCAGTCCTCTTGCCCCTCAGACCTCTCTGACACTCTCTACCTCAGGGCCTTTGCACATACTCATCCTTCAGAACTCTGTGTAGCTCCTTCCCACATCTCCTTCAAGTCTGTGTTCCAAGGTCATCCTCCCAGGGAGATCCCCTGGATTTCAAAATTGAATTCCTGCTGGTATTGATATCTTCCCGTCTATGTGGAACACATTTGACCATCAGATGATTATGAAAACAATAGGTAAATAAGCAGCAGAGTAGTTTCACCTCCCCTCACACAAGCAGAAAGTCAATTCCACGAGGCCAAAGGCTTTTGTCCATCCTGCTCACTGCTGTATCTCTAGGCCATGGAATAATGCTGGGCACATAACACATGCTCAATAAACTGCTGACTGAATATATAATGAGGTCCCAGACCCCAGATCTGGGAGGTGAGTAAGCCCACCCCCCACTCAAAAGCCAGGGATTAAAGTCAAGGTCAAGATCTATGTGCCCTGAGTAAAGGGAGGGAGTGGCACCTATCTGGAGAAGAGTGATGGCCAGCTTGACCTCCAAAACAGAGGTCCAACTCCCTGCCCTCTCTGTGACACACACAAGCCATCTCTCTGGTTTCCACCTCAGGGTTGCAGCTGCTGCCGCCTGAAGTGTACCCTCCATCAATGTGGCACCTCTGTGTGCAGGTACACACACACACACACACACACACACACACACACACACACA
>PVKA01010112.1:25653-65698 GCA_004027165.1 Ctenomys sociabilis | reverse complement strand
CCTCTTTTTTTTTTTTTTTTTTTTTTTTTTGGCGGAACTGGGGATTGAACTCAGGCCATTGTGCTTGCCAGGGAAGCACTTATTCCACTGAGCTATGCAGTTCAGGCTGGCCTCAAGCTCACTTTGTAGCTCAGGCTGGTCTCCAACTCACAACAATTCTCCTGCCTCAGCCTCCCGAGTGCTGGGATCACAGGCATGCGCCACCACGCCCGGCTAAATAGCATTTATTGATTTGCACTCAGTTTGTGTTGAACTATCCTTATCACTGGGGTGAAGCGCACTTGGTCACAGTGTATGATATTTTTGATGGTTTGTCACATTCTGTTCACCAGTGTCTTGTTAAGGATTTTTATCTAGAAAGATTTTTGTTTACTCCAAAGATTGGCCTATAGTACTCTGTTTTGGTTTGATTTTTGTCAGGTTTGAGATCATGATGTTAGTATCTGTGAATGATTTTGGAAGTACTCCTTTCCTCTCAATTTCATTAATGAGTTTGAGGTGTGCTGATGCTGGGTCTTCCCTTAAGTTCTCATGGAATTCAGCTGTGCGTCCTTCAGATCCTGAGTTTTTCTTAAGTGATAGTTTTTTTTATTTTTGTTGTTGTTGTTACTACTTCCATTTCTTTGCCTGTTTATGGATTGTTCACTATTTTATGAATGGTTTTGGCACTTCATATGTATTCTAGAAATCTATTTCTTGTGAGTCCTCCAATTTTTGAAGCAGTTGCTAAATAATTTTCTGTTTTTAGCAGTGTCCATTGTAATTTCACCTTTCTCTTTCTTTTTTTTTTTTTTTTTGAGACAGGGTCTCACTATGAAGTTCAGGCTGGCCTTAAGCTCACTTTGTAGCTCAGGCTGGTCTCGAACTCACGACAATCCTCCTGGCTCAGCCTCCTGAGTGCTGGGATTACAGGCCTGCGCCATGCCCGGCTTTTTTTTTCCATTTTTGACTTACGGGGCCTGGGAGATAGCTCAGTGGAATAAGTGCTTCCCTGGCAAGCACAATGGCCTGAGTTCAATCCCCAGTTCCGCCAAAAAAAAAAAAAAAAGAGGAGCAGGTTGCTACCCCTGATCTCATTTGGGGCTGGGGAGTTGACTCAGTAGAATAAGTGCTTCCATGGCAAGTGCAAGGGTCTGAGTTTAATCCCTGGTTCCGCCAAAAAAAAAAAAAATCATTTTTGACTTACGATACGTCCAGTTACAGTGGGCTTCTCAGGGTGTAGCCTCATCACCAGCTGAGGAGCACCTGTAAAGTGTGTATGTACGCAAGACTGTTCATCAGGGTGTCACCGGAAAGTGTGCAACAAGGAGCTGCAAACAGATTGGGCCCTCAGCTAGTGCAACCTTTAAGCTGAAAACACCATTAGAAATTTTTGAATTCTGAAATCTAATGAGAATGGCATCTAAAGACATGATTAATGAAGAAAGAGGCCACTAGGACATGTGTGAGTGCTGCGGTATCTCTGCTTCTCACCTTGATAGGCCAGATACCTGGCCCCTTGCCCGGCTCAGCACAGCCACAAGCATTGCAGCCAGGGGTCCTGGGGCGGCTCCTCAGTGCCAGAGGCAGTATGACCTGTTCTCAAGACAGTAGTCACCCATTTCAACTGGCAACCCTATGAAGACTGGCAAAGAGGCCTTGGAGCTCTCTTGGGATTGGGTAGCTGCCCAGGACATGCCCATGGAAATATGCGCTGTCCAGACCCCTGGGGCAAGGATATAGGGCAGAGCAGCAGCAAAGACTCCTAGAAACCTGGGAGGGCTGTGGCCAAGAGGTTACATTGACCCCGTGACATCAAAGCAAAGCACAGGCTGTGGCTGGATCCTTAGTGTAGCTGTCATGGTTCCAGAGTTTCTTTATGCACCATAATTACCTTGTAGAACTCTGAATGCAGAGGTATTGGCAGGCTGTAGACTTGTGGGCTTCTTTCTCTAAGGTGTTTCTCCTTTCCACGGAGTCAGCTCTGCCTCACACATTGTGCAGTTCTGTTGTGTGGTGCACACACACTTAGCAGTTCTGTAATCATGGTGGATATGACCCTTTAATATTGTGATATCCCTTTTTTCACTCATAATTTCTTCTGCTCCAAAGTCTGAAAGTTATAGTCACTTCTTTATTATGCTTCAGTAAGGTATCTTTTCCTTTTCACTTTCAACTTGGCTATGCTGTTATCTTGAGGTGAGCCGTATACATTGTATAGTTGGTGTGGTTTTTCTTTTTGTTTTGGGGTTTTGTTGTTATTTTGAGATGGTTTACCACCATGGCATGATTCATGATTTTTATGTTTTTTTCCCCTCTTAAGCTCTGTAGGTTGAACCCAGGGTCTCATTCTTGGCAGGCAAGGGTGTTCTCATTGAGCCTATCCCAGCCTTGTTCATGTTTTGAAATCTACTCTGTCAGTCTCTTTTCATTGGTATTTTTAGATCATTTACATTTAAATGTGATTAAAATGTTAAGGCCTCAGTCTGCCATTGTATTTTTTTCTAGTTTTATTTTCCTAGTTATTTTCAAAATTTTATTTTTCTACTTTTTCTTGCCTTCCTTAAGAGTTACTTGACCCTTTTTTTTTTTCTAACAGTACTTAGGATTGAACTCAGGGCCTTTGTACTGAGCTACATCTCCAGCCCTTTTAAAAATTTCTTATTTTGAGACCATCTTGCTGAACTGCCTAGTCTTGGCTTAAATTTGTGATCCTCCTCTCAGCCTCCTCAGATGTTGGGATTATAGGCATGTGCCACATCTGGTAACTTTCCATCGTTTTGATTCACTGGTAGTGTTCTCTTTGCATACTTTTAGTGTTTGCTTTATCACACACACACACACACACACACACACACACACGTGTCTCAGTCTACTACTATTACAGTCTACCAGTTAAGTACAGTAACTTGGGCTGGGGAGATGGCTCAGTGGAATAAGCTCTTCCCTGGCAAGGGCCTGAGTTCAATTCCCAGTTCCGCAAAACAAACAAAAAAACCCCCACAATACTAATAAATACAGCCTTTACCTCCCTTTATATTCATTATATCCTTTTATCACTGCCATTTAAAATATAATTTTCTCAACTATTTCCTTTAGTTAGACTTGGGATCATATTAGACTGCATTAGAAATTCTGCTTCAGCAATCAAACATAATTTAGAAGACTCAGGACTGTCTATTGATTTAAACATATTTTTGGTTATGTGTTCACCCAGCTCCCTTATGTGCCCAGGTTTCTTCTTTTATCACTTCCTGTTTAGAAGAATTTTTTTTACCAGTCTCAAAGGAAGATCTTTTGGTAACCCAGTTCCTTCGTCTTTTCACCTGATGTTGTCCAAGGCCCCCTGCCCTCCTCAAGGACATTTTCATAGGGTATTAATTCCAGAGTGACAGATCTTTCAGTGCCTGAGAAACTCTTTTGACTCTTATGTTGGCCTCGAGTTGGTGCCAAGAAGCCACTGCTGACAGAGTAGTCTCCCCTGTGGTAAGGTATCTGTGTTTCCTCTTGCTGCTTTCAAATAATTGTCTTTTTTCAGAAATTTATTTTTATGTATTTGGTACAAGGTCTCATTACACAGCTTGGACTCATAGTGATCCTCCTGTTTTCAGCCTCCCCATAGCTGGGATTACAGGGGAGTGCCACCATGCCCAGTCACGGGTGGCTGGCTCAGCATGCTCAGGGGTAGGGCCAGCTTGGCAGGGGGTGCCTGTATTCCTGAGATCCCTGTGCTTGCCTAAGCAGGTGCTTAGTCCGCTGAGCTATCTTGCTAGCCCTTTTTTTCCAGCCATTTAGCCATGTTGTCTTGGCATGAATTTTTTTTTTTTATCTGGTTTGGGATTTGCTCAGCTTCTCCAATTGGCAAGTTTTGTCTCTTGCTAGACTAGTGAATTTGCAGGGACTCTATTGACACACAGGTTAGAGCTTCAGGGGCCCAAAAGATGGCTCAGCAGAATAAGTGTGTCCCTGGCAAGCACAAGGGCCTGAGTTCAATCCCTGGTTCCACCAAAAGTTAGATCTTCTGTTACACTCGTCTCTTTTTCAGCTCATTTTCTGTTATGTTGGGTAGTTTCTAGTATTCTGTTTTTTTGTGTGTGCTCTTTCTCTTTCCTATAGAGAGCTCTATAGCCCATTCACTGAGCTTTTTGTCTTATTTACTATATTTTTTTCAATTTTATTCCTGTATTTTAGGAAAGGGTCTACAGGGTGTTCAGGGTCTCACTACTATATTCTCCTGTTTACTGGCCTCCCAAGTGCTGGGATTATAGGTGGGTGCTATCACGCCCATTATGGCCATCTCAGTGTGCCTGTTGTTTCAATTTTTAAATTTCCATTATGTTCATGTATTTTACCTTGTTCAGACTATTTCTCACTTTAAGTATGTTTGTAGTTGCTCATTGAAACATTACATGATTGATTGTTATAAGTATTATTTTTCAGGTTTTTTTAATGGTCCATTTTATAAAACAGGAATGTTTGGGTTTTACATAATCGAATGTAATATAGTTTTATATAGTTGAATCTTTAAAAAAGTCTGGATTGAGCTATGTAACCTATTTGGAAAGGTATTTATTATGCCGGTATAAAGTCTTCCATTTTTTACCCCTAGCTCTGAGGTTACTTTTTTCATTTAATTTCCTTTTTTTTTTTTTGGCAGAACTGGGGATTGAACTCAGGACCTTGCACTTTCCAGGGAAGCGCTTATTCTGAGCCATCTCCCTGGCCCCTACTTTTTTCATTTCTGTGTTCAGATGTGTGCACCATCTGGAATTTATTTTGGCATAAGTGGGAGCAGAAATCTCCCTGCATCCCCACACCTGGCTTCCTTGCCATCCAGCAGTTTACCAGGTAATACGTATCCTGTGGTGTAGAGCAGGTCTTTCATTTGGTAAATGCTTTTTTAATAGTAGTATTCCTAACAGTTGAACTCTGAACAAAGCAGTGTTCTAGGGGCTGCACTGAGCCAGTGCTGGTTTAGACTGCATTTGTAGTGACACTGGTGCTCTTGTCAGCCTGCCATAGCCTGTGTGACACCTGGGTGAGGAGGAAGAACCTTCAGTCCTGCCTGGCCCTGGCACTCCGCTGGCACCTAGACACAGCCTAGGTTCAGAAAACGGGAGAGGCTGTGGCCAGCTAGAGGGTGTCTTCTTTCTCCTCAGTGGCTGTCCTTGCTGAAGCCCACCTTGACCTATGCAAAGAGAGGAGAGGGGGGAGGGAAAAGAGGGGAGAGAGAAACTGCAGGTGGCGAGAGGGTGTGCAGAAGGCTAAGCATGGCAGTGCTTCCTGTTCTGGGTCCTGGCAGCAGTAGTGCTGAGAACCTCACCATCTAGAGGTGAAGGGGTTGGAGTAAAGTCTTGCACCCTCTGCCGTCAGCCTGTTGTAGGCAAAGACAGAATTTTCTCTGCACCTTGTTTTCTTTAAAAGTAAAATTGGAGGGCCAATGAGATAGCTCAGCAGACTAAGTGCCTGTTTAGGCAAGCGCAGGGATCAGGGTTCAATCTCTGGCACCACATGCCACACTGGCCCTGCTCCTGGGCACACTGGGCCGGCCACTCAGACCAGGCCTGGTGGTGCAGGCCTATAATTTCAGTGCTGGGAAAGCTGAGACAAGAAGGCCACTATAGCCTGAGTTGTGTAGTGAGGCCCTGTACCAAATACATTTAAAAAATAAAATCAGGCATTGGACTGTATAAGTGATTTTCTTTTATCAACCTTTTAGCAGATGAAGTACACAAAAAGTCACAAGAACTTTCTGTGCTGGGCAACTCAGGGCAAAGTTGGCCAGGAGCAGGGCCTTGGTTGCTCGACACCCCCAGGCCCCTCAGTGTGGCACCTGAGCCCAAGCTCATTCGCTACCCTGTGCACAGTGAGGATGAGGCCTCCCCATAGTCCTGGGGCTGAGGAGATGGAAGCTTGAAGCTTCTAGCAACAGAGAGCCAGATGCTCAGTGAGGAGAGAGGCTGCTGGTACCACCTGTGCCTGGTTCACCCCTGTAGACAACTCAGGACCATTGCTTTCTTCCCTTCTTAAGTTCTCTGGGGACACTGATCCTGCTGCACCCCTTAGCCCCACCCCAAGTCTAACCTGCAGCCTTCTGTAGTCAGAGTTGCTGGAGGGAGACTTCTCCACACCTTTCCATCTCTCCTGTGTTGGACACAAGTGTCCGTGACTGCCGAGCCCAGGCCAGGATGCAGCAGGATCTGTAGCAAGGCAGTCCTGCTCCATTCACACCTGTGTTCCTGAGGGTAGGGACGTGATGAGTATCCTCTGCGTGCAACACAGTGCAGCCATCCTCATGGTGGCACTGTTGAAAATGCTGGAGAGGACACTACAGCTGGCATCAAGCCAGACAGGGCAGGCCCAGACCCAGTTTTTTTGTTTTGCAGAATCGGGGATTGAACTCAGGCACTTGTGCTTGCCAGCAAAGCACTTATTCTACTGAACCATCTCCTTGGTCCCCAGTTTTTTTTTTTTTTTTTTTTTGGCAAGTGCTTATTTTACTGAGCTATCTTCCCGGTCAGGCCAATTCTTTTGTTTTTTTGAGACAGGGTCTCACTATGCAGTTCAGGCTGGTCTTAAGCTCACTTTGTAGCTCAGGCTGGTCTCGAACTCACGACAATCCTCCTGCCTCAGCCTCCCGAGTGCTGGGATTATAGGCATTGCCACCACGCCCGGCTAGGCCAGACCAATACTTGATCCACAGCAGCATCCACACTTCTGCCAGAAAAAGTAAAAATGCCAATCCAGAGATTCCAACAAGGCAGGTTGCTTTATATTGCTTCTTATTTATTCAGTCTAATTTGTACAGTTATGAAAATAACAAAACCAAAGCTGGAAGCCCAGGATGATTTGCACTCTCGTGTGTAGTGAGGTCAGTCTATGTTGTTGCACAGATTGGTTATGTTTGGTACCACAAGATGTTTATAATTCAGACAAAAACAGATTAACAATTATATGTACAATAAAACAAAGGGAAATCATTCAAGTATCAAAATACAGAGACAAAGATTAAATAACATTTTTATTACAGTTCAGTCCATTGCCACAGCAGGAGCCACAGTGCTCTGTGGCCTGCATTCTGCAGACCTGCGCAGGTCCTGGTAACAGCCATGCTGCCTGGCACTGCTGCTCAGGTCAGACCCAGACCTGAGGCTGGCAGTGCTAAAGGCAGAGCTGGCAGGGGCAAGGCAGCGAGCGGGAGCCCCAGGGGCAGCTGCCATGCGGAGTGACCTGCACTCAGACAGTGTGGAGCAGGGCCTTTCCCCAGAGCCTGTCCTTGCAGTCACACTGCCCTTGCCAGGGATGGGGAAGGAGCGAGCGAGCCAGAGACAGGGAGGTCCAGTCACCATTTCTCCTTGAACATAATAAACCAACTTCAATTTCAAAATAAGACCCAGAGCCAGCATAAACTCGCCAAGGTTTTCCAACAAGAAAACACCCTGAATAAATAAGATATAGCAGCTTCAAGGGGAAAAATGCCTACATGTGATTTAAAGACAGATACAGTATGAGTAGCTCATTGTAGTGTCTTGGTTTCCTGGGACTCTGCCCACATGTAGGGCCCCACATGGCTGGCTGAGCAGCCCCTGATCTCAGGGAATCCTGCAAGGATAAGCTGCTACAGTCCCTTACAGGCTGGAGAGGTGGGCAACAAAGTACAGCCCCAGGTGTCAGGGCCCATGTTAGTACCTAAGTTTGGAGGACAACCTGCCTGCATCATAGGGGCCGCACCCAGTATTCGCCTTGTGGGGACTCAGCCCTCCTCTGACTGCAGGCCACTCCAGGGGCTGTGAAAGCTCTACACCTGGAAGATTCTTCCTGGGACCCACACAATCAGGGCCAGGAAAGACCAAGGGAACAAGTGGCTGTCCCAGCATGGCCTCACTGCCCTATAGGGCCGATTTTGTCCTTGAGGCAAGAAGGAAGCCCCTGTGGCTGAATGCAAAGCAAGCTGGAAGGACGCATTACACAGCGGCCAATGCCATGATCAAGGCCACAACTGGGGGAATCAAACAAGACTTGCCTGATCTAGCCTTTTTCATGCCTTGAGCCAGGGATGAGCCCAGCAGCACAGACTATAACGGTCAACCTAGCAAGTCAGAGGACCTAAATGAGCCTAATCACACAGACCTGGTCAGACAAGTCACAAGGTGGCAAGTGGCTATCTCTGCTGACCTACTTATTCATGCCCCAGACTGGGCTGCCTGCTTTCCCTTCTGACTCAGCCACCAACAGGACCTCACTAGAGCAAAAAAACTTGGCAGTTGGCTCCAGGGCACACAGCCCATCGTCGGGCGAGCAGTGGAGGAACTCCTGACATGGCCCTGACCTCCTGGCACCAGGAACTATTGCTTCTCTCCAGAGGACCACTAGACCGAGCCCCAGAAACAGACCCGCAGTCTGCATCAGTCAGGTGTCTGAGGGTGTGCTTTTACTGAAGGGCCCAATTAGTTCTAAACAAGGACCAGACATTAGGCAGCTTAAACAGAAGCTACCTTGGTTGGGTTTGAAAAGCAGCCTCAAAGACGCCTGCTCCTCTCTGCTCTGAACCTGCTGCCCACACCAAGCCCCACTGCGAAGGCAGGGATATGTGGGCTGCGCTGTCGCAGCCTCGGCTCCCTGTCCTGACCCCATGATGGTCTAAGGATTGGCAGTTTACCTAGAGGTTTGAGCCAGGTGTTAAAAGTTCATTTTATAAAAAGTTTTTTTCTACTAAAAACATGTATTGTGGACAAGTCACGTCTTGACCTTCTGGAGTTCCAGTCTCCTCTGCCAGGGACCAGGCTGTGCCCCGAGCAGGTCCACAGGCAGGGTGGGCCTGGTCTTCAGAGCTGCTGGCCTGAGGTGCGATGGTGGCAGGAGCCTGTGCTCCCCACTTCTGTTTCCGCAGCAGTGTGGTTCCTCGTGGCTCAGCTTGGCAGAAGCAAACAATGGGGGGAGGACAGGGTTAACAATGGGGGCCAGGACATGGTGGAGGAAACCAAAAGGAGCACAGAAGCAGGGCAGAGGGTCCCTCACAGCCTCCCGAAGAGCAGCCTGCCTGAGGTGGAGTGCCCTCCAGGCCGGCCACCTGCCTGGAAGGCACAGGACAGGTGGGCGCTGAGGACCTGCCCTGGCTCATCACCCTGGCTGCTGATGCTGCCTCTCTGGCTTTCACCCAAGATGGTGCTCATCTGCACAGCCTCCTTACTGGAGCCTCGCCCTCCTCGGTAACTAGACCACTCTGCTTCTCCAGGTCATAGCCTACGTCAGTGGTTGCTGAGCCTATCCTGGGCCCCACAGGCGAGAGGTGGCAGAACCTGTGGTAGACTGTGGAAGGCTCAGCCCAGGCCCTGGCATTCTGTGAGGGCAGAGGGTACTCGTACAGGGCACAGGCCACCCCCAGCTGGCCCTGAGGAGCTTCAGGGTGCAATGGTGCAGACTGGAGGTCCAACCACACTTGCTTCCTGGTGCCATGGCATAGGGGCCCACTAGGACCAAGGAGCCTGCTAAGCAGCCAGCCTGTGCCGACAGGCCTGGCCCAGACCTATGGCTTTCAAAGCAGTCTTCCAGGTTAGGCCACGTCACCTCGTGGGGCCTCACCACAAGAGGTCAGCACCTGGGAGCAGCCAGCTGTGAGTAGTGCAGGGTACTCTCCCTGGTGGTCACAGTGGTTGGTTGTGTGAGGAAAGGTGGAACAGTCAGCACATGGGCCCAGCCGTGGCTCAAGGCAGACGGGAGAGTGCTCCCACCCTCAAGATTCACAGTGCCTGTCCAGAGGCTCCCCTGGGTGCCCACCTTAAAAGGCCATTTGCCCCCTGCTGTCCCCAGGGGAGAATTCACAGTGTTCGGTGGTGTAGGTAAAGAGCTGTGAGAGTGGTGGCAGCTGCTGCCGGGAGGAGCGCGGGTCCCCATGGAGCTGGGGCCAAGGCCGAGGCGGCACAGCCGAAGGAACTGAGACAGCAGAAAGCCCAGTGGCAAAGGCACAGTGAGACTAGGAGACAGGGTGGGCTGTTAGAAGATAGTAGTCTCATACTTGGTGCTGAGGCTCCTCTTAGAGTCTGGCTTTGGGTCCACGATCCAGGAGACACTGGCATGGGACTGGACCTCCTGGTCTGTGTCGGGTGGTTCCAGCTGCCAAGCAAGGGAGCAGGTGACCAGTCAGGGGCCTCTACCAAGGGCCAGGTGGTAAGCCGCCACCCCCCCCCCCCAGCACCAGGGAGAGCCTCTTGCCTAAGCCCCAATCCTGGGGAGTGGGGCCCAGAAACCCTAATACTTGAATCTCCTGAGCTCAGCCTGAGGCCCCAGCAGTCAGTCCAAGCCGCTGAGAGGGACACAGGACAGAGACAGAGGGCTTAAAGCACACAGGGAGCAGCTCAGGGAAGAACAGAACATCATGCAGGTAGAGGAAGAGGCCCATCTGAGAAAGCTCACGGTCATTTCAGGGAAACACACACAAGACAGCAGGAGGCATAAAGACCTTGACTCCAGGACTAACAGACGGCAGCGGTAGGTAGGAAGGACGGTGGGTGGTACAGGTGTGACAGTAACAACAGCGACTATCAGGGGGCAGCGGCACCTGGGGTGCAGAGCAAAGCAGACACAGACATAGGATAAATGTCACTGGGGTGCTGCACGGCTGCTCTCAGCAGCCCTGAGATGGCCCCACGCTGGGTAGGGGTGGGGAAGGAAACCCCTCTGGAGCAGTACTGCCGGCCTCGTGCCAGCACAGGTCTCCTACCGAGGAGGGCCATTTCCCCAAGTGTGGGAGACTCTTGTATGCCCAGGCCTGGAACCATGGCCACTTACTGCGGACTTCCTCACGGCGACCCGAGGCTTAGGTACCGGCTTGGAGGCTTTCGTCTCGATCATCTCAGGCACGGTGGCCCCCACTGGCCTCGACTTCTGGGCCTGCAGGGCCAGCTGGTAGGCCACCTCGAAAGCCTGGCCTAGCGTCAGGATGATCTCGTATGTCAGGTTCTGGGGAAGCAGATCGCCAGCCCCATGAACATAGGGGACAAGGGAAAGTGTTTTGAAAGCGGGGATCTGTTCCCCGCAAGTGGTCATCGGGACACCCAGCAGAGTACAGAGCGTGTTTCCTGTACCTAATTTGGCCTGACAGAAACATGGGCCAGTGCAAAGCTGGAGCAGTGGGACCATGTCATGACTGTTCCTGTGCAGAAGCCTCCTTGGTCAGGCTTCCTCCAGGCAGAGTGTCATGTTTCTTGGGGGGGAGGGGGTCAAGTGCTTCTCTGCTTCTATTGTCTCTTTGGATGCCACGGGCAAAGGTGTGGTGCAGTGTGCCAAAACCCATTTGCCCATCAACTTTGCATCTTCACTGTGTGATTTTGTGCAGCAGGGCCCTGCTAGAGCAGAACTGGCTTCGTGTGGCACCCAAGAGCCACATGGCAGTCACCACAGCCCATGCCACCACACCCAGAGCAGCTCCAGGAGGCTGGGTGTAGTTATGGGCAGAGCTGGGCGTGAGGCTGGAGCCTGGCTCCTGACTGTGCTGCCCACAGCAGAGGGCTGGGCACAAAGAAGCTGCGGCAGGGGCTTCCCAGAGTCACCAAGGTTCTCTGAGGGCAACAGGGACCTGAACAGACTGGTGTGCTCCAGGGTGAGAACCTAGCAGCACCAAGGCTGCCTGGGCAGTGTCCTCTGCTGTGGTCAGACCCATGAGGCAGCTACCCATTGGAACTGTGGGATGGGGGCAGTGAGTGGAAAGACTTGTGCCCAGAGACCTTGCCTGACTTAGGAACCCCCTATGCCACAGGCTGTGGCTGCTGGAAGGTACTGGATGGGACATTGCTGGGCTTCTCACCCAAGCCAAACAATGAATGGCCAAGGGCAGCCAGAGGCAAGGACAGCAGGGCTGCAGCCACACTCACCACATCCACCGTGCTGAAGACATGGCAGTAGTGGTGGCTGGTCTGCAGGTCCTTGGTGATGTAGGCAAAGGTGCACAGGTCCTCTGGGTCCTGGGCTGCACAGGAAATGTTCCGGATCTCGTGCTCCGCAATGACATTCTGCCAGGGAAAGCGTGTTGTGGACTCTGTAGGGCCAGCTCAGCCTCACAGCCACCCGTCTGTTCTCTGGCTAAGGCATCAGCTGAACCCTTCTCTATCCACCTTTGTCCTTTGTCTCTATGGATGTGGGGCTGGGTCCAGAGTGCCTAGTCTAGGTCTGGGGTCTGCCCTTAACATGAGGGCTCAGGCAGTACCATGCACAGCAGCTGAGCACCCCTGCTGCCTCTGGGCCTATCCATGGGAGCCAAGCAGCAGGGACAACCTGTTCTGCATTCCCGAGGGAATGCACTACTAAGCACTGTGGAAGCCCAGGGACTTGTGTTGAGGATGAGAGCAGCAGCCTCAGGACAGTGGGGACAGGAGTGAGTCCCAGAGAAAATGCCCCGGCAGGGTAGACAGGAAGTGAGGACATACGGATGCTCTGCAAGATGCGAACCTGGTTGGAAGCATCGATGAACTTGACACCTTTGTACGTGATGGATAAGATGATGGTGGGGATCTTCTTCATGTGCTCCGTGGATTTCTACAGGAAACAGGGTGCTCTGAGGATACCCCTTCTACTGTGATGCCCAGGCTGGCCCCCCATCTGTCTGCAGTGTGGCAAGGCCAGGCAATCAAACCTAGCATACCTGGTGCCCCGCCTGCCCACCCGCAGCCTCCCCACAGCCTACCCGCATCTTGGCGCAGGCATCTTGAGTGGATTCTGTCCCTCGCAGGTCTTTGATGAGCATGGAGCCCAGGTACTACGGGGGCAAGCAGCGGTAAGGTCAAGATGGTAAGGCTGGGATGCCGGGTTTAAGAGGGCCAGTGCCACCGTGTGGAGCAACCCAGCCCCCAAGGACCTGCACATTCAGGTGGTCACTTCTTTGATGACAAACCATCCTCCTGCCCCTCCTCTAGCTGCCAGGGTGGCTGAACTCAGCATCCAGAGGCTCCCAGGGCCAGGGGCAGGGAGGGCAAGAGGGGAGAGTGACTTACATTGGCCTCGTAACCACAGGACTCAAAGATGAGCTTCTCTGGCTGATGCTGCCAGCTCTGCACGGGGGCATAAGGGGCAGCCAGGCTGGGTGGCCGCAGGGTCAGCTTGGCCTCACGGGGCTCTTCCTGAAAATGTCATAGGAGTCAGGTGTGCTATGGAGTTCCAGCAAACCCCAGGGTGCAAAAAACTGGAACCTCCGAGAGGTCAGGCATCAGGTAATGGGTTATGTGTGTGCATGCCAAGGCACTAGAGCAAAAGCAGAGCAGCAGGGACCCAAGCCACGAGAGCAGGGCACCCCAGAAGGCTCTGTGGCATGAGTCTCAGGAAAGGTAGGGACATGAGCCACGGGCACCACTCAGTGCAGGGAACACACCGCCAAGTCCCCCCATGGATCCTCTGGTGCAGCCGGGTCTGCAGGAGTGGACAGGTGAGGGACAGCAAACACTGAGGATGCCTGGGCCTGGCCCTGTGCAGTCTCCATGCAGCAACTGATCTGTTGCACAATGCACTCTGGGTCTTGAAAATTGGTGACCATGGAGGATCACAATTTTGAGGCCAGCCCGAGTAACAAGAGAAACTATGATGTGTGCAAAGGCTGGGGTGTGGCTCAGTGGTGGTGTGTGCCCTTTCTGAGTCCCCAAAGGAGAGGGGCAACCCAAGGCTAGTGGAGAGGCAGGCAGGAGGAAGGACATGGTGCAGGCCAAGCTGGGGGGCCAGGCAAGTCCTGAGTGGAGCCAAGAGTCCAAAAGTGACCCTCAAGATGGTAAGTGTAGGATGCCAAGCGGTGCCAACCTGGGCCAGGGCTGGGACAAGTGAAGTGCTGTGGAGTGAGCAGCATCTGCCTGGCCACTGCAAGGTCACCAAAAGGCAGCACTGGCAGCAGGGACGGCAGTCTGGGTGCCTGCTGCATAGGGACTTAGGAGGACATGGCTCTGAGGGTCAAGGGGAGCCCTGGGGAAGGCAGGGACCTGGGCCCACATGGCCTCACCCTGGCACTACTCAGAGGGAGGGAGCAGGTGGTCACCTGCCCACCTCGTGGTGGTGGGCACAGAGCAATAGATGGCTCTGAAGCCGGCCCAGAACCTCTGTTCCTCTAGCCCACCTGGATTCTGAAGCGCTCAGCTCGAGATGGGGCAGCAGGGTCCGGGAGGCTGTCGTGCCGCCTCCTGCTCATGTCCCCTGAAGGCAGCAGGAGGTCTGCTGACCGCCCAGTGTAGGAGTCATTCTGGCTCAGGGGGGATGACGTCTGGGAGAGCAAGTCTTGGCACTGCTGGGAGACAATGGGTGAGACACACTGAGGTTGACAGAAAGGAGATGCTAGACAACTGGGGCCAGGGGCGGCAGGAGCCAGGGAAGCAGGTAGCCGGGCCCTGGGCCACAATGAGAATGGGATCCTTCGTGCAGCCTGGGCTGTGCACATAGCAGGCCCTGGATGGGAGCCACTCTCGTGTAACCCAAGGTAAAGCTCTGGTCCCACCCAGCAAGGGCTTGGGGCCTGTGGCCAAGCGCAAAGCCCTTTTTGAGGACAGCAGTCACTCAGTAGACCGAGGCACCCGGTGGCTGGGCCATGGCCTCATGGTACGAGGCCACACGACTGAGGATGAGGTACACAGGCAGGAGCCTGGCACCAGGACAGGGCCACTGTGTCACCCATCACTATGGTGCCCTACCCTGCAGCACGCACAAGGGCCTGAGCTCAATCCTGGCACTGCCAAAAAATAAATAAATGGACTTGAATAAAGGGATAGACTAATGGGATATCCCTAATAAAGAGATAGATTCAAAAAAAAAAAAAAAAAAAAAAAAAAAAAAAAAAAAAAAAAAAAAAAAATATAAACAAATTTAAAAAAAAAAAAAAAAAAAAAAAAAAAAAAAAAAAAAAAAAAAAAAAAAAAAAAAAAAAAAAAAAAAAAAAAGTTAAAAACAAGCTGTATTCCCAGCTCTCTAAAGTACAAGGCAGGAAGATTACTTGAAGTATTCAGAGCCAGTGTGACAAGACAGTCTCAAATTTTTTAAAGAAGTCCTCTTAGCAAACTGCCCTGGGAAATTCTAAATCTGAAGACTAGGAGTAGGCCCAAGACGCTAGTGACCTGAGTTCCTTTCAGGTCCCACCCTACCTGGTCCCACTGCCAAGTGTGGCTCTGGGCTCAACAGCCCCCACCCCCATGGCCTAGGATATTTGTTTTTAAATTCTACTTCTTTAAGTCAAGTCCTTCATTGGCCATTTCAAGCACCCTAGAATGTAAATGGGGCCTCCCAGGAGCAGGCAGGGGCTTCGGTCTATGGCACAGCCTGGCTCTCAATTCTTGGGGCCTGATGCAGCTGTGACTGTCCCCACCACTCACTCGCAGCTGGGAAAACCGTGGTGGCTTCTGTGGCGGCTCCTCATAGGGCCTGTCTGCTAGGGAGGCAATGATGCGCTTGCGGTGGCCCAGCAGGTGCACCTTCAGGACCTGCAGAGCAGGGCAGAGGTCAGTGGGGGCAGAGGTCAAGTGGCGATGGGGCCAGTGCAGGAGGGGCTGGGCCACACTCACATTGACCAGCTCCAGCTCCCAGAGGTTCTTCACAGTGTCGATGGAGCTGTAGCCACTGGACAGGAAGGAGTGGACGTAGTCCTGCAGCCCCAGGGAGTCCAGCCAGGATGGCACTGATGGGGGGCTGTGCCCATTGTAGCCCAGGGCCTTCACCTGCAGGGCAAGAATGACATCTGGGACTCAGGTGAGAGCCAGGGCAGGGCCTGTGGGCCTGGCTTCTCACTGCCAACTCCTCTTATCACTGCTGTGGGAGGGGATAGCTACCAGGGCACAGTGGGTGCCAGGGAGGAGAGTCACGGGCCTGCAAGAACCAGTGAAGCAGACCCTCCCTGATGGAGGTGGAAGGGTCAAGACCCAACCCACGGGAGTCAGTGAGACCCCAAGGCGGCTCCAGTGTCAGGTCAGGCCTGTAGCACCAGGCTTCTGACTGCGAGGAGCATCCCTCTTCAACCCTGAGGAGTGGTCACCAAATCCCTGCCAACTCCTCAGGGACCCCAGGATTCTAGGAGGAAGCGATGCAGTGGTGGCCGACTAGGTCCTGGGAGGAGGCTGAGTGCCAGGCCTGGTATTGCTAGGGAGATGGTGGCAGTCACCTTGGGTAGGGAACGGGCAGCCTGGAGTAGCTTCCGCCGGTGCTGGGGGTCACTGATGCCAATCTCCCGCAGGTCCTGCTCCTCCATTACGTTAGGCCCCTGAGAGCAAAGAGGAGGTGGTTAGGGCCTGTAGAGCTGACAGTCTGCAGGGGCCTCCCCAGCCTGTCACTGTGCGCTCCTTCCACAGGGGCACAGGAGGGGACTGCTATGTGCAAGGCATGCTCTCCTGGGGAGCAGAAGACTCCACCAGGGTACCTGCCAGGTGTGGTCTGTGACCACCTTGGCTGGTAGCTGGTGACAGGTAGGCACCCAAGAGCCTGTTCCGAAGGACAAGCGCCCTACTCTGGTGGGAAGGGGCAGTAGCAGTGGAGCAGGCGGTGCTTGGCACCAAGCACAGTGGCAGTGATGGTGGCCGATGGCTGGTGTACATGGGTTATTCGCTTCCCATGACCCTGTGTGTTTGGGTTTCTTAAGCCTTGCTTTACAGATGAGGAAACCAAGGCACCAAGCCCACACATGCAGGTGGTGGCACTCCCAGCAGTGGCCAGGCAGGCACATGATCCCCGGCCTCTCAACGCATCTGCTACATGTACTGAGCTCTTGCAGAGAAGAGGTGACTACCTCTTCTCAAGGTGTCACATTGAGGGTGGGCTGTGCCCGGCACCCGCAGGCCTGCCTCCCTCTCAAGCTGTGGGATTGATGGGCTAGCAAAGGCCTTATGGACCGGCTCCCTGGGCACACTGGGCCTCTGCTAACAGCACTGCGTGAACGCCGTGTGTGGGCAGCACTCCAGGCTGGAGTCAGGAGGGAGGCTGCTGCTCAGGTGCTTTGTTTGAAGTTCTGTCCTCTCAAAGGTGTCAGTGCCACGTCCCCCATGCAGTCTGCTGTGCTCGGGAGAAGTGGCCTGTACTGCAGTGTCAGCTGGTGTCTGGAGCTGGGGCTGGCACCACTGTGTTTGCTTATCAGGCATCTGCATGGTCTCCGGGCAGTAGTGGTGGTTTTTCTCTCCCCTGTGCAGCTGCAGATCCTCAAGCCCAACGAGGACACAGCCCGCATCGGCCTGGGCTTGTCGTGTGGCCCAGCTGCCGCGTGTGTGGGTGTCCAGAGCGCCTTTCCCCAGATCCCTGCTCCTGGTCCTGCAGCGCGTCCTGGGGCGTGGGCACCTGCTCTGTGCAGGTCTGCAGGCGCTCTGGATGGGAAACGTCCGTGCCGTGAGCGAGACACCTGCTGTCCTTCTCTGCCATTTAATTATTGACTTTCATGTTAGTTCTACTTGGGCAGAAGTTTATTCTTTATACCTGAATGTGTTCATTTTTTCTTGTACAGCTTCTGGGTTTAATCGCATTGTGAAAGAGCTCCCCTTTCCAAAAGTTTTAAAATTTTCATAATTTCTTCCTGTGGGTTTTTTCTTAACAAACAAACAAACAAAAAACCCATCAAATTTATATTGATAGGAAGTCTGAGTCAAGATCCAACCTTATTTTTTCCCAGGGAACCTGTCACCTACTTAACTACCCTTTCCCCTCCATCTAGAACTGCCTTTAAAGTGCCGGAAATTCCCACTTCCAGACTTCGGAGGTCTCCTGGGGGGGGGACATAAGCTGCTCTTCCCAGGTGGACAGTGAAGTAGCTGTGCCAGCGTAGGACCATTACTGTAGTCAAATTATGGTGACAACTCCTGTGCAACCTCCTGGGGTCCATGTAGTGTTAAGCACCATGTCACACAGGAAGCCATCAGCCCAGGACTGCCAGGCGCACAGAGCCTGTGGGGCGCCCCTTGCAGGACACACAGATGTCGGGCACTCCTGTAGATCTGCAGCTGACTCCCGGAGCTGCCACACACCCAGTGCCACCACCCATTACTCTGCTACCCACCCTAGGATCTGCTTATGGGGACAGGCAGAACAGCAGCTGGCTACCTAGACCTGATGGCAAGGACCTCTAAGTGACAGGGACACCTGCGCCAGGGTCTGAGCTGAGTGGGTTAGGCTGCTCCCAGGGATGACGTGAGTGTACCAGGGCAGCAGTGGTCACATCCCCAGCTTTTAGGGCCACAAAAATGCTGACTGGTGTTTGACAGCATGAGATGCCCTTGTTACCCTACCCTGCCACAGACCAAAGCCATCTACAGTGTGGAAGAGGGGAGGGGAGTGAAAGGGAAGCAGTTCTATGATGGGAAACGAACTCCAGCAGCTGGCAGTGCACATCCCACGCAGCACAGGTCCTCCAGACTACTGGGTGGTTGTGCTGCTGTCTGGCAAGATTACCTGGGACAGTGGTGAGTGGGTGTGTGTCTGAGAGGGGCTCCACGCAGGGCAAAGGGGGTGTGCTCTCTCGCATCCTGCTCCATAGATGAAGAGGCCACAGCCATTGGGAGCCAGCACAGTCCCTGCAAGCTGCTCCTAACCCTGCTTGCTTGCCTGGGGCTCCTTGTCCAGAGCTTGAGGGGGGAGTTGGTGACTGGAGTTGACTGAGCTTCTTGAGGTGACATGGACATGCTCTGGGCTCCAGCGAAGATGCAGGCCATCACGTGGGGTCCTGACCCTAGGCCAGCAGTGCTGGGCGTTTTCACTCTATAAGCCCCAGACAGCAGCTGCCTACGTCACAAGGAGGCATCCAGGCTAGGCACCAAGGCCACAGAGCTTCGTATAGCAAAGGTGCTGTCCCTGCCACAAGCCAGCTCCACAGTCATTCCCAGGCCCTGTCTACTGGCTTCCTGGGCACTGTAGAGACAAAAGCACAGCAGGAAATGTGCAAGGACTCTTTTGCCCCAATCATACTTCTCCTGAGCCATGGTCACTCTTTCTGGCTGCCTGTGCCAAGGACTCCTGATGAGGGCAAAAGGGCAGGAGTTGGGCTGGGAGTGAAAACAGCACCTGCTGGAACCTCACAGGGCCAGCCTGATGGGGAGGAAGCTCTGGCCGCCAGGGCCCAGGCAACACGTGCTACGTCATGGTGTGGCGGCACCAGGGCATGGAGGGGGTGGGGGGCACGCGGGCCATGAGTCCTGCCTGGGCTGTTGTGTTTAGCATCCATTGGGCCAATCTGTTCCTCTGCTAGACCTGCAGGACCTGTCACTGCACTCTGGCCACAGCTCTGGCCCTCCAGAGCCTTCTCTCCCTATGTAGCTGCCCCTCCCAGGCAGCAGTCTGTGCAAAGGTTCTGTGCATGTGACAGGATGGGCAAAGAGCAGGGCGGAGACTGCTGACCAGGCACTGCTGCCACAGGAGGAGGGGGAGGGGAAAAGAGGGGAAGAAGGAAGAGGAGGAGGTAGAAAGGCCGAGCCATGCAGTCTCAGTGGCTGGCTGTCCAGCTTGGGCTGTCACAGCTCTGTGCAGGGCAAGTTGAGGCTAGGTACAGGGGAAAAGAAGGCCTTTCCCTATACAGCTTCATGTCCCGGCACACGGTGCCTAGGCCACTGGGCAGCCTCTCTCTCTATATGACTTGTTTTTTTGTTTGTTGTTTTTTTTTTTGGCGGAACTGGATATTGAACTCATGCCCTTCCGCTTGCCAGGGAAGCACTTATTCCACTGAGCCAACTCTGGGGCCCTCAGCTGTGTCCCAGGGTTTGACTCGCTTTTGACACTGCCTGCCTGTAGGTGGCGCAGATCCCACAGGTGAGGGCTCAAGTGGTCCTGCTGTGGCTGCCACCCCAGCCCAGGGGCTCTCCTGTGCCTGGGACCCTGCAGGACACTGACATTTCACGTCTCTGCACTCGTACCTGCTCTCTCATAAAGGACGCACCTCCCATGGCCAGATGGAAGAAAAACACAAAGCAGAGAGAATGCACATGCAGCTTCTGGGCCTTCTGTCCCTTCCTGTGGAACCAAGCCAGCAGTTTTCCCAACTCTGTCCACGGTTTTTACATAGGCTATGTTCTGTAGACACCAAAGAACACTGGTCATCAGTGAGCCAACCCCAGGGACCCAGCCACCAGTACTGAAAAGAAAATTCCTGCAGTTTAAGACCTGGTGTCAGGAAAGAACAGAAGTTCCAATATAGATTTCTTTCTAAGGTACCAGGATTAAAGTCAGGCGCATTCTGCCACTGCACGCCACCTTCAGCCCTCACTTTCATTTGGAGACAGAGTCCTGTCAGGCTGGCCTTGACCTTGTGATCCTCCTGCCTTGGCCTCCAAGTAGCTGGAACTGCAGGCACCTCGTACTCTTCTATCACACTCAAACCCATGAGTGAGCAGCGAGAGCAGACATCCAGGTGAAGAAGGGTGCAGAGTGAGAGAGACTGGGGCCTCGGGCCCTGTGGGGCTTCAAGGTGGTAGAGAGTGCAGGAGGGCTTCACAGAGGGAGAGGGCATTCCAGGCCTGGGAGACCCAGGGACAGCCTACGCTGTACGATGGGGCAGAGGGGGTGCCTGTGCCTATCGTGGCCCAGGCTGCAGGCATCCCAACGAGGCAAAGCAACCGAGCATCAGCCACAGACAAGCCCACCTGAGGTCACACGGCCACCCCAGTTCTGTGTGGTCCTCAGTTCTGCCCTTTCCTGTCCACATGAGGTGGCCTGCAGCACAGCAAGACCAGTCCCACAGCCAGCAAGGACCCCTGACCTCTAGGAGCTCCACAGAGAAGGACACAACAGCCACCAACAGCCACCCTGGGCTGGGGGGAGGTGAGGTCTCATGTCTAACCCCATTGCTGAGATTCAAGCCCGGGAGGTATTAGCCTCCCTCAGATGGCTAAGCGCTTAGTACAAGGGTGCTTTGTGGACCCACAACACAGGCGACCTGGCCACCAGCAATCTCAGAGCAGTCGGGCTCTCCTGGGCTGGCCAAACAGCTGTGTTCTTGGAATCTCAGACCCACTGTGTGCCCAAGCTCCAGCAGACTTAGTCTGGCCCTCCCTGGACAGCCCACATAGGCAGGCGAGCAGGGCTAGAAGGGGCAGGCAGGGTGGGTGCAGCAGGCCACGCAGCCCAGGATTTGGCTACTTGACAGGACTTGGGAGAGCCAAGGGGCACCCAAGGCCCACAGGGCGCGTCAGCCACAGGTGGTGCCTCCCAGTGCAGTGCTCAGGCACCTGGCACTACTGCTGCAGTGCCAGCTGTGCCACAGCCAGCCCTGGCCCACGGCGGCCTCCTGTCTGCACTCTGGCAGTCCGGCGGGACCTGTGTCCCTTGTCTCATTGATCTCTGAAGGTCCCTCCCTCTGGGTTCAGAAGCTACTCTGATCTTCCAGAGAACTAATGGGAGAGAGCCACACAGGGCTGCTGTGACAGTCACTGCCTCCTGCCCAGCACCAAGGGGATAGAAGCACATGGCCACCAAGCCACTAAGGTGCCCCTGGTCAAGCCACTCTCCCTCCATGGCGCTGGACGCCCTGGCCCATCGGTGTGTTAGCACTGTCAAGAGGCCTGCTGGGGAAGAGCACATCCTGGGTCGGCACACACAGGCTGGACCAGCAGGGCTGGGCTCCACACAGAGCACCCTAGAGGGCACGATGGCTGCCCCGAAGGCAGGGGCCTCAGCGTGCTCACCCGGATGTGGCCCGTCCTATGCACCTGCAGGCTCTGGACCTGCTGCCCCAACACTCCTGGCGCAAGACAAGGCTCTGCTTCACTGGTGGCGAGTGTACAGCACACATGCCAGTGTGCTGATACAAGAGCTTGGAGCAGAGGCTTGCCATCGCTGCTCCGTATGACAGCTGTGTGCTGCTGTCCACAACTGTGCATACCACCCGTGCTGGAAATCGTCTCCAGGTCCTGCCACACCTCACAGCGTCCACGGGGACATCTTTATCAGTGTCATGCTTACTGCTGCATTGTTAATCTTTACTTTCAAGTCTTTCTGTTCCACGCCTGTGGAACCCACGGTGCAGAGCAGTGACTGTACTAAGCGATAACGAGAAACAGGAATGAACACGTGTGCGTTCCCGTCACTCTTTGGTGCAGGGCTGCTGAGCAGGTGCCTGTGATTACAGGCAACTGATGTGTCAGATAGTTGCTATGATGGTGCCACTGCCCTGTGCCCAAACTGCCTTCTGTGTGTGTACAGTGAGGAGGGCTGCCCCAGCGAGCAGTGACATGCTGGGACACAGCTTGTGCTCAGGGGCCAATGACCAGAAGCCATGGAGCAAGAGGGAGCTGCCACCCAACTCCACCTTCAAGTGTGTGGCGGGTCAGGTGTAGCTCCCTCCTGGCCTCCAGAGCACCAGCGAAGGCCGCAGCTCCGCGGGACCAGGCTGCAGAGAGGGAGGCTCCTGGGGGGCAGCACTCCCTGGGCCAGGGTCTAAGGGAGGCTGGCCCTGCCCGAGACAACACAGCCATCACCATCTGGCAATGGCCTGTGAGACCTGAGGGCCCAGGACAGCAGAAGCTCAGCCCCTGTCCCACACCTCAGCCCTGCAGACAGCTGCAGGGCTGGTGGCTGTGGCCAGAGGGGAGGACTGTGCCAGAAGGCACCTCTGCTCGGATTGGCACAGGCCTAGAACTGGGGAGGAGCCCGGGACATCAGCCCGTGCTCACAGGACATGGCAGAGACCAAGGAGCTGCCTGGAAGGACAGGAACAGGACAGGCACTGTGGAGCTTGGGGACCTGGCTGGGAAGTGGCATGGCTGCTCATATACCCTGACCCATCAGGGCACAGCCTGCACCAAACATAGGTGTGACAGAGGGTGGGTGGCAGAGCCCTGGATGGCCGAGACGGGCGGGAACACCCTCCCCTCCACCTGCGAGGGCGCTTTCCTTTCTGTCCCTCACATCCAGGCACACCCCCCGCATGGGCATCGGGTGCAGGGGCCTGGAGGGCTGCTCTCCAGAAGCCCTCGCTGTGAGCCTGTGCCCAGCTGCACGGGGATGCGTGCTCTTTCCCGAGCCTCTGCCCGGCTTGCCTTAAGCGCCTTCCGGTCTGGTGCGCAGGGCTGGACAGCTGGCCGTGTGTGTCCCCACTGCCCTGCTGTGGCTCTGCACAGCTCCCTGCTGCTCCCGTGGCTGACACTTGGCTGCTGTATCATTTTTATTGCCTCATGAGTTTTGTTTTCCCACCTGGACCCTAACAGTCCCTCAAGACAGCACGGCCATTCACTCCTCTGGTTTCACACCCATTCAGGACAGAGAAAATGTACTGCACTCTCCAGAAAGCAAAGGGAAGCTGCCAGAGAAGCCAGGAGCCGCCCCCACCAATGAAGTCGAGGTCGTGCTGCAGGAACTTCTCGGCAGCCCGACACCCCAGGTGAATGCTTCCCCACACCAGTGTCCTGCCGGTGCCCTGCCTGTGCCACACACCGCAGCTGCGCAGCTGGGCCACCCTGGCCGCCGCCTGCCCTCCTTGCTCCCAAGGAAGCCCACTTCCTGTAGCCGCTCTGGGTGGAGGGGCCTGGCAGCCTGTGAGGCAGCATGCGTGCCTGCCCCAGGGCTGGGCCCTCTGGTCCTCCTCTGGTCTTCCACTCAGCCCCTTCTGGTTGTAGGTAAGAGTAGTGTGGATGAAGGTTGAGCCAAAAGGGCTCTCACTGAACCATCACGTCATGGACACACAGCAGGGCCAGGCGGCGGAGCTCAGGAGCCCAGGAGCCCAGGACAGGGACTGCAAGCTTTCAGCACCTGCACTGTGTGGTCTGAAGGCAAACTTAAGACAAAGGGTCAGAAGCCATCGGGAAGTGGGTTCTGACTCAAGGTAACACGCTCTAAATCAGCCAGCACATGGGGACCAGGGAGATGGCTCAGTGGAATAAGCGCTTCCCTGGTAAGCGCAAGGGCCTGAGTTCAATCCCCAGTTCCGCAAAAATAAATAAATAAATAAATAAGTAAATAAGTAAATAAGCCAGCACAGCCTGGCACCAGGCCATCCCCACAGCCCCAGCCAGGTACAACAGAGGCTGAGGTAGGAGGAGTGCTTGAGTCCAAGTGTTTGAGACCAGCCTGGGCAATGCAGTGAGATCCTGTCTCAAAAACAACCAGCCAGCCGGGCGTGGTGGCGCATGCCTGTAATCCCAGCACTTGGGAGGCTGAGGCAGGAGGAGTGTTGTGAGTTCGAGACCAGCCTGAGCTACAAAGTGAGCTCGAGACCAGTCTGAACTGCACAGTGAGACCCTGTCTCAAAAAGACAAAAAAAAAAAAAAAAAAAAACCAGCCAGAAATCAACCATTGCAATGAATGAACTAGTGAAGGGGCTGCAGATAATGGAGTGAATCCTCTGTCACAGCAAACACCAGGGCCGAGGTTACCCAAGAGGGGCACAGCAGAGAGGGCTACCAGACCACATGACACCAAGCGCTTCGCCACGAGAGGGAGCTGTGTAACACAAGCCCGCTGTCACTTTTCTGTCACAGAGAAATGCCACAGCAGCACTGACCAGATGTTCCCAGCACAGCTGGAGCTGCTCAGCATCTGGGAGGGCTATCTCCAGGACACCTCAGAACCAAGGGCAATCTCTGCAGCCTACGGAAACCCACATCTGGGCACAGACCACAGCTGCCAGGAGGGAACTGACATGCGCGCAAGAAGCAGGGCTGGTGGCACAGGGTGCTCTCTTCCCACTCTTGAGCTGGCCCACCCCACTACTGCTTGCCATCCTCCCTCAAAGAGCATGGTGAGTAGAGCACAAGAACCATAAATATCCTCAATTTAACTGGAAAAGTTATATAACTTTTAAAATTTACATTTTTTAAAGCTGGAAAACAACTGCCCCCTCTGGCTTTGGAAGAGTAGTTTGATGTGTCTGACCCAGAGGAGAGGGGGAGGGGGCATTGGGGTCCCAGCAAGGTGGGCGCAACCAGGCCTCCGCAGAAGCCAGGGACTCACTGGGCTGCAGGGGCAGGCGGAGGCACTGGTGCAGAAGAGCCTGTGCTCCGGGCACAGGGACGAGAAGGGACAGGGCGGGACAGGCCTCCCTGGAGCAAGCAGAGCAGGGACATGAAGCTGGCCAGAGGCACCTCAGATCTGGCTTCCCAAGACCACCAAAGGTGACCATGACAGCGAGTGCTCTGCCTGCTGCCACAGTGAAGGGGCCATGTGACATAGCGCTTGGAGTGTGACCCTGGGGTACCGCAAAGCCATGCTACTGCTACCACTGTGCCTCACTTCCTTCATGGGGTAGAAAACATGTGCACAAGCCCAGTACTACTGGGGGTCACCGAGCAACTCCACGCACAGCACTAAGAAAGGTACCAGCCACGGTAAGCACCAACACACCCAGTGCTGTCAGGGATATCCTTCTACAGGCAATGGCCTGGTCTGGGAACACTGGGGTGGCCTGCTGCCCCACCGCCCCGCTACAGTCCGACCCACAAGGACACCCAAGCAGGGCAGGGTGGGCCTAGGCATGGACACCCTTCCTGGGGCCACCTCCAGGTAACACTGGACCCTAAGCTGGGCTCCTGCTCCATAGGGCACCAGGAACACACCACCTGGGTTTTCCTTCGCTCTTTTCTCTGGACCCATGAGCCCTGCCCCATGAGCCCACAGAGCACCGTGCCACGCTGGCTACCACCCTGGGCACCTGGCAGTGACTAGGTCGGGAAGGAGCCTCTTCCTCAAGGACCACTCGCTTGCCAGTGAAGTCAGGAAAATACAGGAAACTCCAGGATTCCCAGTGAGGGGTGTGGAGTCACCGGAAGAAAGCTGGTTGTGCTGTCCCCGAGCTCCTAGGGACAGCTTGGAACATGCTGGCCTTCACAGCAGTGGGCCAGAGTCTGTGTGGGGCCTCCTGAGAAGGCGCATGACCCTTGGCTGGCTTCCTAGGCCCCGTCAACTTCCCAAGCGACGGGTCTGTGCACTGTGTCAGCTCCAGCAGGGCAGGACGGGCCTGGCACTTACCAGGAAGCGGACATCGTCAAAGCCATTCAGAAGCAACTTGCTCTCATACTGCTGCAGCCCAAGGGCCTCCAGCCACTCCCCGACGCTCTGCTCCAGCGTCCGCGAACCTGACGAGAGAGGAATCAGCAGACGCTTGAAAAGAGAAAAACCATTAAGGCGGTAGCAGCGGCACTCAGAGGACGACAGCTGGCACTGCCACACCGTGGTCATTACCATAAACAGCCAAACTACGTAAAGAGACCAGAGGGCAGCGCGCAGCTCCTCTTCCGTGCGCAGGCCAAGGTCGGGGCCTGGCGCTGCGGCCGCCAGCTCATGCACGGCCTCGCCCACAGCCCCGGGGCTTGCCGGGCCAATTCCTCCTCAGCGGGTCACACCAAGGCCAGGCCGGCACTGCAGTCAGTCCCTATGGGTGCTAGAGGGGCCGGGGAGCCCCCAGGTGCCCACAAGCCCAGCTGCGCCTTCATCCATGCAACTTCTGGGGCCCTGCGGGGCAGTGACCCTGGGCGAGTCTTGTGACCTTGCAGCACGAATGGCTCAGGAGAGAGCACACGTCTTCATGCAGCTGAGGGACAGGCACCTGAGGGCTGCGGGAAGGAAGCGGCGGCGGCGGCTCTCGGGGACCCAGCACATGCAACGCAAGCAGCACGGGGCGCAGCAGGGGCAGAAAGGAGACTTTTACTTGTTTTCCCCCAGCAGTCCCGGAATAAGCAAACCATGGCACCGTCCTTCCTGCTCAAAATCTCGGGGCAACAAGCGGCCCAGTGGGCACGGGGGTCAGGCTCGGCGGTGGCTCTGCTCGGGTGGCAGCATCATGTCCATGGGCGGCGGCAGCTGGGCTGGGCTCACCCAGCTACACACGCAGGGCCGACAAGCAGGGAGTCTCTGGGGCCAGGGCTCCAGCTGGACAGCTGCCTCTCGGGGCCAGGCTGGCTCTCAGAGGCCGGGCACTCATTTCCCCTTCTGGGATGAGCTGTTCCTGGGCCTTGCTGGCTCAAGCAGGCAGGTTTAATTCTCTGCCAAAGACCCCACCAGACGGGAGAGGTGGGAAGCGTCCTCTGTCGCTACGCAGTGCCAGCTCAAGTCTATTCACGCTCTCTCTGCGCTGCTTTCTCTCTTCTCTAGCGGAGCGATAAAGACACAACTGTCCTCCCAGGTCTCCCGATCGCCACAAGCTCCTCTGCAGCCACGCAGGCAGCCAGGAGTCTGCTCCACGCCTCTCTTTGCCAGGATGGGCTTGGGGCAGTGCAGGGTTGCTCAGCCTCCCAGGGGGCCCTGAGGGTCAGGATGAACGCCTTGGACACCGCCTACTTCCTGGGTTCTCACTGACAAGAAGGGGGAAAAGAGAAAGAAAAAAGAGGTGCAAGGAAGAAAAAAGAACTAACTACAAAAACATCACCTCCGGTGAACTCCTGACATGGTGAAAGTCATCCTGCTCATCCAGCACTCTGTCCTTCAGGGCAGGACAATGGCAACTTGCTCCATTCTGAGACCCCGGTAACCAACTGTGGCAGCCTCCACCCTGTCCTCTGTCTCTGCAGAACAGCTGGCGGTCAGGGAGCCGGGTGGCCTCCAGACACAGGCTGTGGCGGCACTCCAAGGAAGCACTCCAAGACGGAAGCACTCCAAGACGCTGGGCCTGGGGGCTCTCAAACGCCCCCCAGGTTTGGGGGCCCTGGCTGCCAATTCATCCCCGCTTGTGGTCCTGGGCTGTGCTGTGGTCCTGTCTGCGCTTGGGCACCGCAGCGGAATGCTTTGTCTGAGGCTCTGGGGCTCCACGCCGCCGCTGCTGCCTGCCGGCTGCTCAGTCCTTGCTCGCTCCCTGATGTCGGCCCTCCCCTCCCCCCTCCCCCACCGCCCTCCCCTCCTGCGCTCAGGGAAATACATCAGGGATCGGACACGGAGCCCTCGCAGCCAGGCTGCCACTGCCCCGCTGAGGGAGGAGATGGCACAGCAGCCTTGGGGTGAGGACAAATTTCCCTGTTTGATGCACACGTAAAGGGGACAGGACATTTCACCCCAGGCTAAAGGGACTGAAAACCCCAGATTAGGAATAATGGAGGGGCCATTCCTATAGCTTTTGCTGACAGTTTCTAGGATAGACAGGGGAGGGGAGAGATGACACTGACCCAAGGACACAGCCCACAGGTAAGTACCCTACCATGCCACTTCTAGGAGGACTGCACTTCGCATCAAAAAACCAGGCAAAGCCATAAAGCCTCTGTACCTGCTGCTCCATGAGCAAGTCTATCAAACAGCAGGTGGACAGACTAGGGGCAGTGCCACGCCCAGAGCAGGCCAGCACCAGGCTGAGGACGCTGCAGGGGCTGGGGACAGCCATGGCCAAGGGAGACCAGGGCCAGCCCCAAGTGCTACAGAAAGATCACGTGAGTCCAGGGAGCACACATCAGAAGGACTCCTGAAGGGGTACTGTGTCTGGGGAGACCAGGTCTCCACAGATCTGCACTCAGCAGCCTAGGATACGCAACAGTGAAAGCAGGCTGGCTCCAGCAGAGCAACTCTCCTTTGCCTGACCTAGCAGGCCTCTGCTGACAAGAAGCTAGGAGGCTGGGTGAGCGGGAGCCGCAGCACCCTCAGCAGCCAGGACAGTGGGCTGGTTACAGACTCCTGAATGTTGGGTAACCTGCTCCAGGGCTGGTGTCCCAGAACCTCCACATAGGACCGGGACCTGAATGCGGTGGTCCTGCAGCATGGTCCCCACCCGCTGTGCTCCTCTGGGTGACCAGGACCCCAGCTGTCCTGAGGTCAAGGACAGCTGAACCTGGACACTGGCCATTTGAAAGACACAGTCCTGCTCTGGTCCAAAGCAGCATCCCAGTGCTCCCTGGCTCAGCCCTGCAGGTGCTGCAGGGTGGGGCTGTGCCAAGTGTGGGATAAGTCCTGGGGAGGCCTGCAGGGGTGGGAGGCACTGAGCTGGGCAAAGGGCAGCTTGGCAGAGTGCACACTCACAGCACACTGCATGTCAGGGCCCAGACAGCCCCACACACGCCTTTCCCCACTCCTACAGGCTCTCGGGGGCCAGAAAGGGCAGACAGGCCCAGACAGCAAGGAAGAGCTCAAGGCTAACTCCCCTCCGGGCAGCTCTTCCAGGAACTGCATCTTGGGCACCCACATCCAAGAACAGGGTCTGTGCTCTCAAGCACATGTAGTATTTCTGTCCTGCTCCCTGGATGCCGAGGGGAACAGCCAAGCAGGTGGCCTGAACTGGCAACTCTTGGTCCGACCCCTGTGCCCAACACACAGCTCTCAAAGTGGCACTGCTCTGTCCCAACATCTAGCCCAGTACGCATCGCTCGGCAAAGCCTGCAATGGAGCACAGTGTGCGACCGCGCGACACATGTCAGCCACTGCCCCAGGGCAGGTGCCTGTCTCTGACTCACCCGAGCCTGACACGATGACCTGACACAGCTCAAGCTCTCCCGCCAGCACCCACAGGAGCATGGCACTGGAAGGTGGGTGCTGCAGAAGTGAGGACTGAAGGGCTGGGGATGGAGCCAAGCGGGGAGCAGTATCCTGTTCCCTAGTTTTCTTCACTTGATCTTAGCCAAAAGGCTGAGAAGTGATCTCTAGTTTTCTTGAAGCGAACTGGACACGCCTGGACACACACGGCATAGCTGCTACCTACAAGCGCCTCTCCTACCTTCCTCATTCACAATGACCCTATGAGGCCAGTGCTATTTAGCAAATGCTACGGGCTGAGCCTCACTGGGATCACGTGACTTGCCTAGAGCCAGGACGCTCTAGTCTCTGGAGTTCCTTTCTCCCAGATGCGCACACTACACCCCATCAGAGTCCGTGCAAGCTCACAAGGGCACACACAGGACCTGGGGGTGCTGCTCTGGGCTGCCAGGTCTGTCCTGGGCAGCATGCGCACCAGTGTGGGCATGTAGCCTAGTGCCAGGACTCTGGGCGAACGCTCCAGGTGCACAAAGAGCACCCTGAGAGGTGCTTTGTGTGTCCCTTCTCCAGGAAAGAAATGGCACTGTGCTGTCATCACAGCAGCTGGGCTGCATGGCGTGGGTGGCCGTTTCACACAAAGTAGCAGAGATGGAGTTCACCCAAAGGCTCGGCGGGGAATGCACAGAGCAGCAGGGTGTGGACAGATATGGCAGGTGAGGGGGCTGAGGGAGGAGAGAGCTCGATGCCAGGCGATGTCAGTGCTGCCGAACAGGCACAGGCCACTAGTCCACCAGGCCTGGCCTTCCCAGAAGCTGGGGAGACCAGCATGGAGGTGTACCCCAGCTTAAGCCAATCAAGTGACAATTGTTCATTAAGATTTTTTTCTCCATCGGCAGCCTCTAATTTAATTTGCACACTTTCCCCTCCAGAGTGCAGAGGGAGCCATGGAGCTGCCTGGAGGAGCAGACGCAAGTCTGTGGCTGCACATCTGGCTGCGTCTGGGGGAAACCGAGCCAGATGGGCCAGTGGCTGGAGTGGGGAGATGGCTGCAGGCTGCCGTACCTGAGATCCTCTGCTGTTCCTGAGAAAAGTCGATTCCTTCTCCGATTGAGCTCATGATTTTCTCAATCTGAAAGGGAGAACAAAGAGAAGCATCAGACATGTGTCACCTGCTCACTCTCTACCAAGCGGCTGCCCTGCTGGCCTCATACAACCCGTCTAGCCCTACTCAAGGAGGGATCCAGCTCTCTAATGCACCTGACAAGCCAGCCCAGTGGGTGAAATGCCAACGAGCCTCCCTTTCTGAGGTCTGCGTGTCATTCCAGCCCTGGTCCAAATGAGGAGAGGGCACCTCTCAGGCATGTTCCACTGCCCAAGCGGGAGCTGGACTGCCCTGAGAGTACAGGCTGCCAGCTCTGTCCTACACAACATCCCGAGTGCTTAGTGTTGTGCCTGGCAAACCGTGAGCATGAGACAGGTAACTGTAGCCGCTGGCTCTGAGGTGTGGACCGGCAGGGCGCCTGAACAGCGCACTGTGGAAGCCAGGAGATGGCCACCGTACCCTGACACACGCCCTTGGCAGCCCTGGACAGAGTGCTGCACTGCGGGGAAGGAACAGACACAGCTAGTCCTGAGGGATCCAAGTGTCCCCAACCCTGTCCCCTATACGGATCTTCTGGCCAACCATCTGGCTTTGGTCACCCTGGGCCAGATCCAAGCCCTCCACCCCATGAAACCTGGCCAAGGCAGAATCAGGCTGCAAGGGGGGCCCCTATGTCCTGCCTTGCCTGCTTGGGCTGCAGTGATAATGAGCTCATTCACTGCTTTTTTCAAAGAAATGAAAAGAAGACCTTTGGTACCAGGGCTTGGACATTTTTTCTTCTAAGTGCAAGTAAGGAGCCTGAGTCTGACAATCAGAAAAACAACTCTCCAGCCAGCCTCCAGCTGGCAGACAAAGAGGCACATCTGACACCCAACAGAAGAGTGGGGGTAGGCCCAGGAGCTCGGAGGTATTTTCCTCTAGCCACGTAAGTGACCACTGCTCATCTGACTTCCTGTCGGCAGATGGTGAACTCCGTCCCTGAGCTCAGCAAAAGCATGGCAAACACAACCAGCCCAACCCAGGAGCAAATGGGGGTGTCTCTATCTCCTGGTGCCAGGGACCCAGACACACACAGTGGCAGCAGCATGAGGTGCCACCCCAAAGAAAGTGCCAGACAGAGGCCTCTCTTGGCTCTGCCCATTTCAGGAGCTGCTGGCAACCCAAAGCCTGGTATAGAAACAGGGACAGTTACAGCCCTCACCTAGCCAGATACCCCATGCCCCAGCGCGCTGCAGGTGTTCAACTCTCCGAGCACTCCAGTCTGGTGGAACCTACATTGTTTTCAGTGCCAGGGCTCAAAGCAAGGGCCCCTGCACAGCAGACAAGTACTGTGTCCCCAGCAGAAGATTTTTTAAAAAATATTTTATTTAGCCGGGCATGGTGGCGCAGGCCTGTAATCCCAGCACTCAGGAGGCTGAGGCAGGAGGATTGTTGTGAGTTCGAGACCAACCTGAGCTACAAAGTGAGCTTAAGGCCAGCCTGAACTGCATAATGAGACCCTGTCTCAAAAAGAAAAAAAAAAAAAAATTTAAAATGTAAAAGGTACCAAAGGTTATTCAGCCAACACTCTCCTACCCTTGCCTCCTAGCTCTCTCTGGTGTCAATCAATGCAGTCAGCTTTGGATGCATCCCTGGTTCTACCCAAATACAGGCAGAAGAGCAGAGACTCTAGCCAGCCCCACGCCAACAGACACGCAGTGTGTGCTGCTCAGCATCCTGGCTTTTCCACTGTAACTTGGAGTTCTTTCCAAGTTCACAAAAAGATTTTTAAATAGATGAGCTGTAATGTATGTAACCGGTACCCCCCACCAGGTCTAAGGGTCTTTTCAACCCTTCTCATCCTACGCTGTGCTGCGATGCACATAGCTCCAGAGACACCACAGTGTCCAGTTCAAGTCATCTGCAGGGAGCCCAGGCCAGCACCGAACAGCCAGCAGCCGGGAACAGAATCCCAACCCATGCCACGCCCAGCTTTGTTGAAGGCCTCCTGGGCAGGACGCTTGCTAATGCGCACGGGCAGCTGGCCCCAGCTGCAGGGTCTGACTTGCGCCCTGGCCCTGTCCGGGAGAGAGCCCAGCCAGCTCCCACAGCCTGGGGTATTCAAGCAGTGAAAGAGCTGAACTGAAGGTGCGGGATACAATACAGACAGGTTGTCTGTCTTACCCGCACAGCTAGCTCACTGTCATGGAAATTACTAATCCCAGAGCCCTCCTGGGCTGGCCCCAGCCACTGTCCCTGGGCTGAACAATTCCACAGGTTTTGCTAGAGTCTTTCAGAATCAGAGTGTGCAGAGGCGAATGCCCTCCGCAAACCTGCTCTGCTCCTCCCTGTCACAAGAGCCAGCCACAAGCCCATGAAAATGGCAGCAGAAGCCTAGGTTTCCACAGCCTGCCGCTTTGTGGGGACGTAGGGAGCTCTGGATCAGAGTTCAGCTGGGAGATGCTAACAAACACTGTCAGAACAATTCTACCTAATCGAGGAAGTGTTTTGTTGTTCTGTGAACTGCTATAGCTTGCTTGAGCCAAGACTGCAGCGGACAGAGAACCAAGGGCCTGCAGTCTATAGACTGCTTCCTTAGCAACTGCTGCTGCGGAACCTTGAGCTAAAGGGGTCCTGCATAGGCAGTGGGCAGGTCTCTGGCCTGGCACCACCACGGTAGGGCTGCTGGGCCTGGCTGTACTCCAGGCCGGCCCGCAGACACAGGAACTGGAGCGCATGTCTCTTTGCCTCATCGTGACTTCTGGACCACCGGCGACTCTGCTCCAGAGCAGACACCACTGGGATCTGCACACTTCATGGAGTTTAACCTCTGAGGCTATGAGGGAAGTAAATCTGATCAGTCTGCTTCCCCAGCAATGCTCTGCCCCAGGGGAAGACAAAGCAGAGGTCTGGGCTAGAAGGGCATGGCTTCCTGCTCTCCCTTTCTGTTGTTTGGATAAGTGACACTGTAAGAGAAATGGCCATACTGTAGTGTACTTTTCATGAACTATATAAAAAAAAAAAAAAATACTTGTGTTCCTTAAGGCACAGCCTTGTGGCCAGCAAGACAGCTCAGCAGACTAAGCACCTGCTTAGATAAGTGCAGGGATCAGGGCTCAATCCCCAGCACTACAGGCCATGCCAACTCCACCCCCACCTCTGGGCAGGCTGTCGCCACTGAGACCAGGTGTGGTGGCACACACCTGTACTTCCAATAGGGAGGCTGAAAACAGGAGGATCACTATAAGTCTGAGCTGTGTAGTGAGACCCGGTACCAAATACATTAAAAAAAAAAAGAGACAGCCTTGAAGGTTGTTACCATAATGGACTTCTTTTGGGGGGCCACAGGGTCTTATTCTGTTGCCCAGGCTGGCCTCAAACTCATGGTGATCTTGCCTCAGCCTCTCAAGTGCAGGGAATACAGGCATGTGCCACCACCCAGCCCATAATGGACTCATATTTAAAAGGTGCTTGGAAGTGTTCCATTTCAGTTAGTCAGGATCGCTAGCAATGCTGCTGCTCTGGCTGCCTGACATCATGCAGAGCCCACAGGACCCTGCTCCCCAAGGCTGCCACAAGAGGGGGCTCACTGAGGACCATGAGGGCTCCTCCACTGCCACCGGGCTGCTGGGCCATGGGATGAATACCAGGGAATGGGAGGGAGGCTTCCCCAGGTTTTCACAAGCTGTGTGTGCCAGAAAGCGAGGGAGGCAAAGGCAGCCCCAGGAGGAAAGTTTCGGCCTGGCTGTGCTCCTGGGCTGGAAGGGTATGACACTTCCCATCCAGGAGGAGAAAGAGCCACGCGACGTCCTGCACTCAGGGCTCCCTCAGAGTCACACACCAGCGTGGCAGGAGCCAGTGTGGCCTTTGTGACTAGAAGCCGGAGGCCTGGAGGGAAGGACAGCAAAGCGCTGCCCCCATCTTCCTCTGTGCCAGTGGGAACAGGAGAGGACACATGCTGGCCACACACCAGCAAAGGGCTGGCTCCTGACACCTGACACCTCCTCCCAAGCCCCTTTCTGCTTCCTGAGGAGCTGGGGGTGCCTCAGACATCACCCCTGTGGTTATTACCCAGTGGCCCAGAGGCTTGGCTTTGCAGTCACTTCCTGAATGTGTCCTGGACACACACAGGAACCACTAAAGGCGAGGCGTGTTTCCCATGTGTTTCTTTTGGTGCCTTCTGTGGACCCCACCCTGGGTGTTGGCGAGAGCTACCATCTGTTCAGTGCTCCCTCCAGCTTGGTCACTAACCCGCTCACTCTACACCAACAGAGCAAGGGGGACAGGCAGCCGAGATTCTCTTCACTGCTAAGCCCCACAGTTCCCAGGAGGCCCCCTGTAGTGGCACTCCCTTGCTCCTGCCGGCCGCCAGCACCTGATCCTGGGGACCAGCTTCCCCCTCAGCAGCAGCACTGAGTGGCTATCCCACCCCTCTGGCCAGAGAGACTTGCACAGAGAGCACCTGGGGGCACAGGGCTGGGGCCCTGCCTGGCCCAGCCCAGCCCGGGGCACCGCCAGTCACCACGGCTGCTCGGCTGCTCGGGCTGTGTGTGGACCTCACAGACTGCTGATGGCTGCACTCCCGCCCAAAGCCACAACAGAATTCATCACGGCCACTGTCTTCTGTCTCCCATAGCCGACAGCTCTCAGCCTCGAGTGGGTTTTGCATCCACATCTGAAAAAGGGTCACTGACAACGGCCTAGGTTATTTTTTTTCTATCTCCTCGCAAACTGAATTGCACAAGGCCTTAGGAAAGACAAAGATGGATTGAAGTAAATTATTGTCCTGATTTTCTAACCTTGTCAATTGCTTTTAGGAGAGGGAGGTTAGGAGGGTGGGGGAGGGGCTGGTGTGGAGGGGATGAATAAAGGCCTGGCACAAGCTCTTGGCTGCCTCATAGCAACCACGGGTGGTGTGCCACTATTTCAAGTAACTCCTCTACAGGGGAGCTTAACTATCGTCCCAGGAAGGCACTCAGGAGGTACCAGTCACTGTTGTATGCCCCTCACTCCAATCCTCTTTCCACTGTCACTTTTTGGCTCATTCTCCTTCTACCAGGCTAAGCTGTTCTGTCCTCCACTGAGGCCAGCTCACATGACAGCCTGCCTGAGCCAGTGGTGGTACAACCTAGAACTCTAGAAGGCTGAGGCAGGAAGATTACAAATTTAAGCCCAACCTGGACAACTTGTTAACCTAGCAAGACCTTGTCTCAAAATGAAAAAAATATACAAAGGGTGAGGAAGTTATAGGTCCGTGTGAAGGCCTTCTGTGAAAGACAAAGATGGTGGGGGAAGGAGAAAGGAAGAAGGAAAGAAAAGAGTAATGAAGAAAGGGAAGGGGAAAGGAAAATGAGAAGAGAAAAAAAAAGCCAGCCTGCCCTGTGCTCACCCTGGGGAAGAAGCAAATCACTCTGGCTCCTCAGGCTGAGACCCCTCTCTGTCCCCGTTCTCTCTTACACCTCCAGGTTGCTGATGCTCTTGCTCTTCCCGAGGGCATCACCCCCGCCGCTGAGGCTGGCCTCATCCCAACCCAAACAGACAAGGAGGAAGACCCAGCACTGACAAGAATGTGACAGGAGGACACACATGCAAAGGAACGGTCTCCGTCCCAGGAAGCTGCTGAAAGAGGGGCTGGGAGCCCTAGACCCCAATTAACTTTATTACTGTTTGCCGCGTAACCCTGGGTCATGTGCCAGGTGTTGGCTTTAATAAGTGGGACAAGAATCAAGAAGACTAATGAGGCTTATGTATTTGGGTTCTAGTCCAGTTTACGCAATCCACTTCGGGTCCTGGAGCAGACTTGTTTGCTGGCGCCAGACCATGGAGCCGCGGCTGAGGCTGGCGACCTCCTGCTCCTTCTCTACCACTGGCACCTTTGACCTCCTGGCAACCTTCCCATGGGCTGGCTCTTACAGTCTGAATTTCATTTCAGGGCCCATTCTCTGCAGCTATGGGCAAAAGGATTCCAAAGAGAGAGAATGGTCAGAGTTCCACTTGACACTGTGCCAGGGAAAGGATGCCCATGTCCACCAGGAAGGTGTATAATCCCAGGGAAGTGAGCACACCCAGGGAGACAAACTTTGGATGCACAAAAATAAAATTAATGTACTTGATACCAACACACCACCAGCGTCCACAGCTTCTGGGCAAGTCCTGCAGCCTGCTGCTCTGGCCTCTGAAATGGGAAGAAGTCCCTGGACTTCAGCTCAAACCTGAACACTTTCAGATCATACCAAAAGGAGTTCACACTGCAGGGACAAATGCGACTTCTAACTGCCCATCCAACTGGCAGGGCCAGGCCGGGCAAGGACGGACTGGAGGGGCAGGAGCACTGTGGGGACGGTCATTTTCTGCATCCTGATGGAAACTGAGATCACACAAATGTATGCGTTTGTTAAAACTTACAGAGTAGTACATAGGATTTGTGCATTTGCACTGCATAGACTTCACCCCCTTTTGCAGCCCCCAGAAGTATCAAACCCTAGTTAATGACACAGTCCTTAAAAACGCTCAAGGATGAAATGTACCCACACCTATGCTTACTCTGCAATGTGCCAAAAAAACCAAAGCGCATTCCTGAAGGGACCAGGGGCGGGCAGCCCCAGGGATGAGACAGAGCAGAGCGAGCCCAGCGATGTCTTCAGACCTGCTCATATGCAGGCACTCAGATTTCAAAACTTTCCAGGTTGCCAGAGAAAACCTATTTAGTGACCAACTTTTAGAGACTAGTAAATTATAAGACTGACACTGGCTTTAGTCTCATCTAAAACAAACTCTGCAAGACATGCAAATAAGCAGAGACATGCCCAACAGGCAAAGGAACCTGAGAGGGGTGTGGCAAGTTGTCCGCAGGTCTGCCCTGCCGCGGGGCCTTCTGGTTGGCGTCGGCAGCTCCCACACTTCGCTGTGACTCTATTCTGGAACCAGGCTAGCTCCAGTCTTAACAGTCTCCAAACTCAATTACATCAATCCCAAGGATGAGCTGGGCCTGGAAAAGTGGCTTATATTAATCAGGTTCGAAAGAAACTGATTCCTACCCCAGGGAGCTACTTTAGTGTAAGTAGCACCTTAGAATGCTTAGCTAGGAAGGCCTAAATCTATGCAACCAGGAGATGGGCTGCATCCTGGAACGCAGGTGGGGTACCAGGGCAAGGCGTGAGAGGGCCAGAAGCTGGGCGGGTCGGCCTCTCCTGACTTCAGTGGCTGGTTCACTGACCAGTGCTCTTGGCAAGCCCCTCTCCCTGGAAGGCAGCAGTGTCAGAACCCAAGCAAAATGTGGTTTTTTTTTTTTGTTTTTGTTTTTGTCTTTTTTGAGACAGGGTCTCACTGTGCAGTTCAGGCTGGCCTTAAGCTCACTTTGTAGCTCAGGCTGGCCTCGAACTCACAACAATCCTCCTGCCTCAGCCTCCCTAGTGCTGGGATTACAGGCATGCGCCACCACGCCCGGCTAAAATGTGGTTGTTAATGTCAGGTTCTGGTTGGGTGCTGTCAGTGGGTCCCTAGTGCACTGTTGCAGAGGACAGCCCATCAGGGACCCCGTTCCTCATGGCCACCCTAGAGTGCTTCCTGGGCATCAGTGAGGTCCATGGTCTCAGCGTGTGCACCGTGTGGCCCCCTCCTGACCTGCTGTGTGTCTACCTTGTGGTGTTCAGTTCACTCAGGTGCTCTGAAGCCAGCCTGGCAACTTAAGTGGTCCAGTCTCAAAAATGAAAAAAGACTGGGGACATAGTTCAGTGTGAGATTCTGGGTATAATTTCCAGAATCAGGACCGTTGCTGTGGGCAGACTACTCAGCTCCTCTTCTCTAAGCCTTAAGTTTGCTCAGGCAGAATGCAGACGACAACCAGGGTCGCTGGGAGATCAGAGACAGCAGGGGCGACGCCTAGAAGCCATCTCTGGCTTGCAGACAGAGCGCTGACGAGGAGCTAGTTTATTAAGACTCCAGTCTGCATAGGCTGTGTGCTCGGAGACCTGGGGTCTCAGGACTCAGCCATTCCCCGGATGATGTCATCCTGGAAGGCCGGCCCTGCTGTGTGGGCACAGACTGCGAGCCTGCCCTCCTCCACAGTGCTGCTGCCTGCGCCCCCAGCCTGGCCGAGCAGAAGAAGCCAAGTCCTCAGGAAAATGAGGCTGAGCCTAACCCAGCCTCCTCCAGCCCAGTGTGGCCTCCTCACAGCAGGAGAAACCCTTGTAAGCCCTCAGGTGCTGGGCCCAGTGCCGGCTGTCCTACTCCCTCGCTCGTTCAGTTTATGGAGAGTAGAAGGGGTCTGCACTCATGATTCGTGTTCATCTGGTTCCAAAACAAACACAATTCCACCTAAAAAACAAGGTAATCAAAACCCAGATTCTTTTGTTTTCTATTAGAAAAGATAAACCAGAGAGGAAAGGCTTTCTCTTGGCAGAAATCTTTCACCATGTGCCAGGTGAACAATGTCATGCGTCCTGGACACTCCACGGGGTCCTAGCAGGGAAGTGGTCCCTTGTACAGGTAGCTCTGGCAATGGGGGCCTGGGGCATCCAAGGCAGGTCAGGCCCAGGGGAGGCTGGAGGGTCGGGGGTGGCTGCACCTCCACACCTGGGAGACGGCTGTCGCACACGGGCGGCACAGCACCAGCAGCTGAGAGAGCACACACTGGCAGTGCCACCAGCTTTGCAGAGTCCAGCAGCACAACCTGAGCCGGTGCCTGGTCCTCTGCCACCTCTACCTTCAACTGGCTGGGAAGATGTGATTGGTCCCCACAGGGCTGCACTTGCAGACTCTGGCTCTCTCTAACATCACCATGGCCTTCTGAGGTCACCCTCTGAGGGGGATGTGGACCCAGGTCACCTGGAGCTATATCCACAACTGTTTGTGATGGTTACAATGAGTGATAAAAATAGGACATTTAATTAAGCATCACAAAGACGGTGATGAAAGGGCAAAGAATGGCTTCTGTCACAATCACAGAGATTCTCCAGACACAGATTGTAGGTTTTTAAAAAATGTGCTCCCGAACAAACTGCAGCTGGAGAAGTGAGGTTAAGAAATTCTAGAAGACAGCTGGACACAATGGTCATCACAGCTTTGTCAGAGGCTGAGGCAGGAGGATCACCAGTTGAGACCCAGCCTGGGCAACTCAAGTGATTTAGCAAGACCTTGTCTCAAAATGAAATAAAAAGCACTGGGGATGTAGTGCAGCGGGCAGGGGCTGGGATCCATCCCCAGTACCATGTTAAAATAGTTGTTACATAAGCGGCTCAGTCCTGGTTTACTTTTGGCAAAGTCGAACTGAAATTTTGGTCAGTAATGCACTATGGACGCGGCTCATGTAACGAAAGGCCTGGGAATGCCAGATTTACGGGTCCATATAGAAAGAGGCTGAGCCACATTGAAAACCTGGTGTGTACGTCTACCATTTAGGGTTAAATAATACATTTGTATTTCTTTACAAATGACTCCCTCCCCTCCTGGACTTTGTGATCAGCCAGCAGCCCCATCCCGAGTGGTGGCTGGTGGTCCCGAGAGACTGCAGCAGCACGACGGTACTGAGGGGCCCGGAAGGTCCCGAGAGACTGCAGCAGCACGACGGTACTGAGGGGCCCGGAAGGTCCCGAGAGACTGCAGCAGCACGACGGTACTGAGGGGCCCGGAAGGTCCCGAGAGACTGCAGCAGCACGACGGTACTGAGGGGCCCGGAAGGTCCCGAGAGAC